>JAXCGZ010009848.1:35000-40000 GCA_037179515.1 Halocaridina rubra
ACACCATGGTGACTGATCTTTAATACCTTGGGTTACTACATCCAAGACCAGATCAAATAGATATGGACTCAAAGCAGACCCTTGATTCAGACCAAAATTTACTGAGAAACTTTTCGTCAAGCCCACAATGCTCTTAACATTTGCCTCTGCCCTCTCATACATATCTTGGATGATTCTTACATATTTCTCGGGGACTCCCTTTTCTCTAATACACCTCCACACCTCTTGACGTGGTACTCGATCATATGCCTTTTCCAGGTCAATAAAGACCATATGCAGTCCTCTCTGTTTCTCCCAATGCTTTTCCATCATTTGTCTCAAGGCAAATATGGCATCCACTGTCCCTCTTCCAGGCATGAAGCCAAACTGTTCATCCCCAATTGTCGCATCCTCTTTGAATCTCCTCTCTATGATATTCTTCCATATCTTCATAGTATGACTTAACAACTTTATACCTCTATAGTTTCCACACTCCTGAAAGTCTCCATTCCCTTTATAGATTGGGATGATTAGGCTTCCTCTCGATTCCTCTGGCATATTTTCCTGACTAAAGATCTTTTGTATTAAGTTCCACAAGATATCTATGCTCTCCTCTCCAAGACTCTTCCATACTTCTACTGGCATCTTATCGGGTCCTGATGCCTTTCCATTATTCATTTTCCTTACTGTCTGCTCTACTTCTCTTCTAGTCACTGTTGTTGTAACTGCTTCATTTGGAAGTCCATCTTCAAATACTGTTCTTGGGTTCTCTTCATTTAGTAATCCTTCAAAATAAGTTTCCCATCTGCTTTTTATTTCATCCTCTTCTCCTAGAACTACTCCATGGTTATCCATGATTTGTCTTACTCAGGTCAAGTCCTTGGATTCAGCATCTCGGGCCTTGGCAATTCGCAATATTTTCTTCTCTCCTTCTGGTGTTTCCAGCTCTTCATAGACTTCATTCAATTTCTCTGCCTTTGCTTTTGCTACTGCTCTCCTTGCCTCCTTCTTCGCCTGCTTGTACTCTTCATTATCATGCTCCGGGCCTGGTAAATCTGCCTTTTTCTTAACTTCTTTCTTGTTCTTCACCCATTCTCGCACTTTCTCATTCCACCACCATGACTCTTTATCATTTGGGGGTTTCTTTCCTGATGACTTTCCAAGTACCTCCTCACCAACCCTCAAAATAACCTTACTATTCTCTGTCCACCATTCTTGTACATCCTCATGCAACCTTATTGCTTCCAACACTCTTCCCCTAAACATAGCTCTCAGCTCTGCATCTTTCAATCTCCACCACTTTATCTTTGGGTCCATCCTCGACTTTTTACTTTTCCTACATTTCCTGAGCCTGCAATCAGTTACTACTATCCTATGTTGCACTGCTACACTCTCCCCCATTTATTACTTTATAGTTGCTAATCTCCTTCAGATGGTATCTCCTACACAACAATAAATCTATCTGGCTCTCCCTCCCACCACTACTGTATGTAATCAATATGTTTTCCTTTCCTCAAAGAATATGTTTACCAATGCCAGATCAAATGCCACTGCAAAATCAATCACTCTCTCTCCCTCCTCATTTCTCTCGCCCATCCCCCATCCCCCATGAACTATACAGTGTGTGTGTGTATGCACACACACACACACACACACACACACACACACACACACACACACACACACACACACACACACACACACACACACACACACACACACACACACACACACACACACACACACTATATATATATATATATATATATATATATATATATATATATATATATATATACACACAAACACACATACACACACACACACATACATACGAGGGAGTGCTGAAAAGTACCTGGCTTAGGTTAAAAGAAAATACAGGAGGATCAATTAATTATGACTTTATTTAAAATATTCCCCTCTAAGATTTAGACACTTATTGCAGAGGTCCTTAAGTTTTTCTGTAGCAGCAATCACTTCTGAATTGGAGTGAAGTTTCATTCCCTTGAGGTGTATCTTCATGTGTAGAAAGAGATGATAGTCGGAGGGGACGAAGTCCGGAGAGTAAGGCAGGTGGTTTACCAGTTCAAAGCAAGAGTCGCGTATTTTTCTTAGACTTTCATGTTCTGTGTGTGTTGGTGCATTGTCCTGCAAAAACAGGGCACCACAGCTCAGCTCTTCACAGTGTTTCTGCTTCAGATCTTCATGCAGTTCGTCCAACAGAGACATGTAGTATTCTGCGTTGGTGGCGTGACCCTTTGGCAGGTATTTTATGAGAAGTACTCTGTCTTTGTCCCAGAACCCTGAAGCCAGAATCTTTCCAGCTGACTTCTGGGTCAGAAACTTCTTGGGACACAGTGAATAGCTGTGCCGCCACTCCAGTGAATGCTGCTTGGTCTGGTGATCATAGTGATGAAGCCAAGTTTCATCCATGATCACTAAACACGCCATGAAATCGGCTTTCCCCACTGCCAACTTCAGTCCAAAATTATCTTTGACGTCGTCACTCTGATGTGCTTCTGATTTGCGTTCAGGCATATTGGCACCCACTTTGCGGAAAGCTTACTCATTTCCTGAATTTTGTGGATGATGTGGCCAACTCTTTTGCAGGAAATCCCCAAAGTCTCAGGTATGACTTTAGCTGCAATCTGGCAGTCCTCGAGAATCATGACGTGCACAGTGGTGGCTTTGTCTTTTGTGGTTGTAGAAGTGGGCCGTCCTAACCAGGGTTCATCTGTGACCTCGAAATGAACAGTCCGAAATCTTGACACCCAGATTTGCACTGTGGAGTATGAAGGGCAGTCATCCTTCAAGACTTCATTCTTTTTGTCATAGATTTCTGCCGCTCCTTTTCCTTGCAAGAAAAGGAACGTCATGACTACCCACGCTTCAGTATTACCAAAGTCCACAGTAGAAACTGCCATCATGCTTTAAACCTCAAAAATAGAGTAAGATATATTGTATGCCATCATGCTTTTTTGCTTCTTCTTATAAATAGTTGTCCTACCTCCCGTGTAAAGGTAACATCTCTACCCTTTCACAATACTCTTAAAACCAGAAACTATACAGTACCCCCTTGTGTATATATATATATATATATATATATATATATATATATATATATATATATATATATATATATATATATATATATATATATGCAGGGGGTTCCCGTTTAACATCAGGGTTCCGTTTCTGACAGCTGGCTTAACCTGATTTTCGATGTAAGTTGGAAAACACCTAAATTCGAACCTAGTTCCCCACCAGTGTTAAAAATAGATACTCTTAAACAGAAAAATAATTAAAGTCCTTAATCTAAGACATAAAAATAGTAAAACCAAACTTAGCAGTATTGCCTACCATTACTTGTGTAATCTAAAACATAAAACTAGTAAAATTACACTACAGTGCATTACAGTATACAATACAATATTGCTTACTTTTACTCAAGTGGTCGGCTTGCACACTGAAAGGAGCGTTGCAAGGGAGGGAGAGACAGGCTTATAAGGAGGAGGAAGATGGAGAGGCAGGTGCTGAGGAGACTGGGGCAGGTGAGTCTGGAGATGCTAAATAGCATGCAGCAGATGATGGAGATACTGGGGCAGGTGAGTCCATAGAGGCACCTGAGGTAAAGGGTACAGGATCTGTTGGTGGGGGCTCTACCTTCAGGAAGAATTGTTCGAGGCGAGTCTGGAAGGATGCCCTCTTCTTCTCCGTCCAAATTTTCCTTGTAACTCTGGCGACCTTAGTATACCTGGCAGTGTTGGGGTTCCTGAGTCTTGAGCTTTACCAACGCTTCCTCTATCAAGGGAAATGTTTCATCCAATTCCCTGGTTGTGAATCTTTTGGGCTCTGGGTTTGGTATTTCTTCATCCTCGTCAACTATCTACTTTTCCAGTTGAATGAGGTCCTCGGGAGATAACTCCTCTCCCTGAGATTCCAGAAGCTCTTTTACCTCATCAGCCTCCACCTCCAATTTGAGCTCCTTTCTCAAGGCAACTGCATTCCTGGTGACAGCCTCAACTGTCTCCTCAAAGCCTCAAAAGTCATTCACAAAATAGGGGTACAGTTTCTTCCATACCTTATTCAAGTTCGTCTGTTTCACATCCTCACAAGCATCACTAATATTCCTCACAGTCTGAAGAATTTTGTATGACTTTCATAAGTCCTTGAGAGTCAAGTTCTTGTCCTTTTCAGTTGCCCAGAGTGCCATAGCAATTGTCCTTCGGAGGTAGTAGCCCTTGAAAGAGGCAATGATCCCCTGATCCAATGGCTGTAACAGGGTAGTGGTATTAGGATGAAAGTCATCTAAATGGGGAGGGTGACCAGGGGCATTATCAAGCATTAGCAACACCTTAAAGGGCAGACCCTTGGAGGCACTTTACCTCTCCACTTCAGGTACAAAATGGTTGCTGAACCAGTCTTCAAATATCTAAAGGATTATTCAAGCCTTCTTTTTCGACTTCCAAATGACTTACAATTGACCCTTCCAAACGTCCTTGAGTGTCCTTGGATTTTTTGACAAATAAATTAACAAGGGCTTGAGCTTAAAGTCTCCAGCAACATTAACCCCCAAAAGCAAAGGCAGCCTCTCCTTGCTGACTTTATGGCCTTTTGCTTTCTTCTTCTCCTTGGTGATGTACGTACGACTAGGTATATGCTTCCAAAACAAGCCAGACTCATCCACGTTAAATACTTATTCCGCACAGTAACCTCCCCTCCCTAATTATTTCGGTTAACACACTGGGAAGCCCTTTTGCTGCTTCCTCATCACCACAAGCAGCTTCACCTTGCACTCATAGGTTATGCAAATTAGCACAATTCTTAAAACAATTAAACCAACCCCTAATGGCCACAAACTCTTCACCTCAACTCCCTTCCCCCTTTTCTCTTTTCAAGGCTTCAGACAATATTTTAGCCTTTTCCTGTATTACCATGAGGATCACTGGGATATGCCGTCGATACTGGTCATTAAGTCAAAGCACTAGCAATCTCTCCATATCAATCATAAGGCGACTATG
>JAXCGZ010009848.1:45000-57500 GCA_037179515.1 Halocaridina rubra
AAGATTGTTAATCAAGAGAATTAGGAAAAGTATTGAGAGATTGATTGGGGAAGAACAATGTGGGTTCAGGACAGGAAAAGGATGTGTGGATCAGGTGTTTGCAGTCAGACAGGTGTGTGAGACATTCTTGGAAAAAGGTAGGGACACTGTTTGGGCTTTATGGAATTAGAGAAAGTGTATGACAGGGTAGATTGAGCGGGGTTATGGAGTGTGGTGCGATTGTTTGGAATAAGTGGAAGTTTATAGAATGTAGTGAAGAGTTTTTAAATGAATAGTAGAGCATGTGTGAGTAGGGAATAGTATGAGTGATTGGTTTGAGATGAAACTAGGGTTACATCAAGGTTGAGTAATATTGCCATGGTTTTATAATGTGCATATATATATTTCCCCTGAAGGAGGGGGGCTAGAATATTTCCTCCATTTCCCTGCATGTCGTAAGAGTCGCCTAAATGGGATGGCAAAAGGGGACTAGGAATCCCCTCCTCTGAATTTGGTGGCAGATTCTGAGGATAAGCTGTGTCAGTTAGTGTCAGAATTTGGAATGGTGTGTGAGAGAAGGAAGTTGCAAGTGAATGTGGGCAAGAGTAAGGTTATGAGGTGTACAAGAAATGAGGATGGTGCTGGATTGAATGTTATGTTGAATGGAGAGACACTTGAGGAAGTTGATCAGTTTAAGTATTTAGGCTCGGTAATAGCTGCAAATTTTGGAGTGGAAACAGTTGTGTGTCACAGAGTGAATGAAGGATGTAAAGTGTTGAGTGCATTGAATGGAGTGATGATTAATAGAGGGTTGGTAATGAATGTTAAGAAAGTTTTGTATGAGAAAGTGGTTGTGTCAACTGTGATGTATGGATCAGAGTTGTGAGAAGGAAACTAAATGTTTTTGAGATGAAATGCCTGAGGAGTATGATTGGTGTATCTCGGTTGCATTGGGTTAGGAATGAAGTGGTGAGAGCAAGAACGGGTGTGAGGAGAGAAATTGCAGACAGAGTAGATATGAATGTTCTGAGATGGTTTGGCCATATGGAAAGGATGGAAGATGAAAGGCTGCTGTAAAAGGTGATGAATGCGAGAGTTGATGGGAGAAATGCTAGAGGGAGGCCTAGGATTGGGAGTAAGGAGAGCCCTGAATGATAGGAGGATGGATGTGAGGGAAGCAAGTGAGCGTGCTAGGAATAGGAATGAGTGGAGAGCGATTGTGACGCAGCTCTGATGGGCATCTGCTGTTACCATGGGGTGCATCTTACAGAGGTAGCCCTGTGGTAGGGGCAGTAAGGGAGTTGGCAGTTGTGAAGCGACACAGGTTGTGGAAGAGCCGTGAGAATGGGCTGTGGCACTCCAGCAGTGCCATCTGAACGGTCGCTAGCTCCCTCGTCATTGCCCATAGAGCAAAGTAATCCCCTTATTGTTTTCTTTTTTTGATGTCGGCTACCCCCCAATTAAAGGGAGAAACAGCCAAGGTAGATAGATGAATGGAGTGGTAAATGAAGTAAATGAAAGAGTATTAAACAGAGACTTGGAACTGGTGGGTGAGGATGGAAGGTTGTGGAAACTGAATCAGTTGCTATTTGTAGATGATACTCTTCTTGTGGCTGACAATGAGAATGAACTGAATCATTTGGTGACTGAGTTTGTTAGGGTGTATGAAACAGCCAAGGTAGATAGATGAATGGAGTGGTAAATGAAGTAAATGAAAGAGTATTAAACAGAGACTTGGAACTGGTGGGTGAGGATGGAAGGTTGTGTAAACTGAATCAGTTGCTATTTGTAGATGATACTCTTCTTGTGGCTGACACTGAGAATGAACTGAATCATTTGGTGACTGAGTTTGTTAGGGTGTATGATAGTAGGAAGTTGTAGATGAATACTGGTAAAAGTAAAGTCATGAGATGCACGAGGAGTGTTAATGTCGGTAGACTGAATGTATGAGTGAATGGGAGTTGCTTGAAGAAGTTGAGAGTTTTAAGTATATAGGATTGCATGTACCAAGGAGTGGACAAGTGGAATGCAGAGATAAGTCATAGAGTGAAGGAAGCAAGTAAATGTCTAGGTGGATTGAAAAGTGTAATGAGAGATAGATATTTTTGAATAACTGCAAAGAGTAGGATATATTAGCGTGTGATTATGCCGACAGCATTGTATGGAGCAGAGACTTGGAATGCAAGAGAGGATGAAAAGAACAAGTTGAATGTAATGGAGGTGAGGTGTTTGAGAAGTGTGACTGGTGTATCTAGAATAGATAGAGTAAGAAATGAGGATGTCAGGCAGAGAACGGGTGTTGAAAGGAAGCTGTCGGATAGGTTAGATCAGAGAGTTGAGTTGGTTAGTATGCATGGAAAGGATGAATGATGAACGAATAATGAAGAGAGTGTAGAGTGCAGAAGTGATTATAGCTAGGTAAAGAGGGAGACCTAGTATGAGCTGGATGTATGGCGTGAAAAGGGCATTGAATGCAATTGGAATGTCAGTGGGGCAGGGAAGAGTGTCTGCAAGAGATTGGAACGAGTGGAGGAAGATTGTGAATAGATAACGCAGGCTAAAGGGATATCTCACACCTGCTAGCTCAGTGACCTGTGATGGATGGGTGTGAGGGGAGTTGCCACGTGATGAATCGGTGGGGGTAAGCCAGCTGAGGCTGTTGGGTCTCCTTGTAGCAATTCCTTGCCTGCCTACCTTGTGGGTGACCCAAGCAGAGTGGAATGGGGGAAACGTGCAACCCAATCTCCAAGGAGCTAAGAGGAGTGGTTGAGGTATGTGTGGATTGTGGTGAATGCGTGTTTCTTGGCTTGGCCGCCCCTATTCAAGGGTGAATGAGGCCATGTGTAAATATGTATATAAATATCTATCTGTATATATAAGCCATTTCCCCTTATAAGGGGAGTGGCTGAGTCAAGGCATAATACTCTGAGTTTTTGGAAGCAGAAAATACAGAGGAGGGGATTCCCAGTCCCCTTTTACCACCCCATTTATGCAACTCTTACGATATGCAGGGAAATGGAGGAAGTATTCTAGCCCCCTCCCTCAGGGGGAATATATATATATATATATATATATATATATATATATATATATATATATATATATATATATATATATATATGGTAGGAAAAGGCCCATTAAAGAAAAGAAAACAACATAAAAGGTACTTTTGATATTTTTTATGTTGTTTTCTTTAATTAGCCTTTTCCTAACAAATTAGTTTGCATAGTAACAGTTCTTTGTCATGCGTATATATATATATATATATATATATTATATATATATATATATATTATAATATATATATATATATATATATATATATATATATATAATATATATATATATATATATATATTATATATATATATATATATATATATATATATATATATATATAAGCACATTATCATATCTGAAAACATACATACATACATATACCTTGGCTGTTTCCCCCTTTAATTGGGGGGTTGCCGACATCAAGAAGGGAAAACAAATAGGGGGATTACTTTGCTCTATGAGCAATGACGAGCGACCGTTCAGATGGCACTGCTGGAGTGCCACAGCCCATCCTCCCGGCTCTTCCACAACCTGTGTCGCTTCACAACTGCCAGCTCCTCCTACTGCCCCTACCACAGGGCTATCTCTGTAAGATGCAGCCCCGTGGTAACAGCAGATGCCCATCAGAGCCGCGTCACAATCGCTCGCCACTCATTCCTATTCCTAGCACCTCGCTTGCTTCCCTCACATCCATCCTCCTATCATTCAGGGCTCTCCTTACTCCATCCATCCATCCAAACCTAGGCCTCCCTCTAGCATTTCTCCCATCAACTCTCGCATTCATCACCTTTTTCAGCAGCCTTTCATCATCCATCCTTTCCACATGGCCAAACCATCTCAGAACATTCATATCTACTCTGGCTCCTCACACCCATTCTTACTCTCACCACTTCATTCCTAACCCTATCCAATCGAGATACACCAATCATACTCCTCAGGCATTTCATCTCAAACACATTTAGTTTCCGTCTCTCACTTACTTTCATACACCATAACTCTGATCCATACATCACAGTTGGCACAACCACTTTCTCATACAAAACTTTCTTAACATTCATTTCCAACCCTCTATTCTTCATCACTCCTTTCAATGCACCCAACACTTTACATCCTTTATTCACTCTGTGACACACATCTGCTTCCACTCCACCATTTGCAGCTATAACCGAGCCTAAATACTTAAACTGATTAACCTCCTCAAGTGTCTCTCCATTCAACATAACATTCAATCCAGCGCCATCCTCATTTCTTATACACCTCATAACCTTACTCTTTCCCACATTCACTCGCAGCTTCCTTCTCTCACACACCATTCCAAATTCTGACACTAACTGACACAGCTTTTCCTCTGAATCTGCCACCACCACAGTATCATCTGCAAACAGCAACTGATTCAGCTCCCACTCGTTATCATCCCCATCTACCATTCTCAAACCTCGACCACGCACTCGCTCATTCACCTCTCTTATAACTCCATCGATATACAAATTGAACAGCCATGGTGACATCACACATCCCTGTCTCAGTCCCACACTCACTGGAAACCACTCACTCACTTCATTCCCTACCCTAACGCAAGCTCTACTACCCTCATACAAACTCTTCACTGCATGCAACAATTTACCATTGATTCCATATAATCTCAAAACATTCCACATATCCTCTCTATCAACTCTATCATATGCTTTCTCCAGATCCAAAAATGCAAAATACACATCCTTACCCTTTGCTAAATATTTCTCACATAACTGCCTAACTATAAAAATCTGATCTATACAACCTCTACCTCTCCTAAAACCACTCTGCACTTCCGCGATCACATATTCTGTCTTATCCCTAATCCTATTAACCAGTATCCTACCATGCACTTTTCCTACCACACTCAACAAACTTATACCCCTAAAATTACTGCATTCATACATATCTCCCTTACCTTTGTATAGGGGCACTATACAGGCAATCACCCAATCCACTGGCACCAATGACAACATAAAGCATATATTAAACACTCTCACTAACCATTCCAATGCAGTCACACCCCCTTCTTTCAACATCTCCGCTCTCACACCATCCATTCCAGGTGCTTTACCTGCTTTCGCTTCATACATTGCCCTTTTCACCTCTCTTGTAATCTCTCTCTCATTTTCATCTCACATTACTGGCCATTGAACCCCTCCCACTGCCACTATAGCTGCCTCTCTATCTTCCTCAACATTCAGCAAGCACTCAAAATATTCTGCCCATCTTTTCCTTGCATCGTTCCCTCTTAACATCTGTCCATTCACATCTTTCACTGTCTCTTCCATCCTAGATCCACCCTTCCTTGCTCTCTTCACTTCTTTCCAAAACTTCTTTTTATTCTCCTCATATGACCTACTAAAATCCTGTCCCCACCTAACATTTGCCAACCTCTTCTCTTCCTCTACCTTCCGCTTGGTTTCCACATTTTTCTCCCTATATCTTTCATACTTCTCCCTACTTTTACACTGCAGCCATTCCTCAAAAGCCCTCTTTTTCTCTTCCACCTTCATTTTCACCCCTTCATTCCACCACTCGCTGCCCCTCCTCATGCCACCTCCAACAAACCTCTTTCCACACACATCACTTGCATGTCCCACAAAACATTCTTTCATCAACCCCCATTCCTCCCCTAACTCCCCAACTTCTCTTTCTTTCACCGTGTCATATGCCACTCTCAACCTGTCCTGATATTCCTGTCTCTTCTCTGGCTTTTTCAACTCTTCCACCTTCACTAGTTCCCTTCTACATCCCCCCACACTATTTCCCCACTCTTTTGCTACTACCACTTTTGCTTCAACCAAAAAATGATCAGACATCCCAGCAGCCACACCCTTGAATGCATGTACATCTTTCACTCAACCAATCATGCTCTTTGCTAGCAACACATAATCCATCAATGCTCTTTCTTTCACTCTTCCATTTGCCACTCTCATCCATGTATACTTATTTATTAACCTCTTCTTAAATAAACTATTACCTATCACCAACTCTTACTCCACACACATATCTAACAGTCTCTCCACTCTCATTCCCACCTGGTACCCCATACTTTCTTACAACACCTTCTATCTCCCCATCACCCACTCTGGCATTCAAGTCACCCAACACAACTACATAGTTCCTTCTACTCAGACCATCCACACATCTAGTTAACTCATTCCAGAATTCATCCCGCTCTTCCTCACTTCTCTCACATCCTGGCCCATACGCACTAACAAAAGCCCAACATTCCCTTCCTATCCTAGCCCTCACCCACATCAGCCTAGATGACACTTCTTTCCATTCCACTACCTGATTTACCATCCATTCACTCAGCAATAATGCCACACCTTCTCTCGCTCTCCCCCTTTCAACCTCAGACACCCTACCCGTCACATCACCAAATGCCACTTCTCCTTTTCCTTCCATCTTCGTCTTACACAATGCCAATACATCCATCCTCCTCTTACCAAACATATATCCAATCTCACATCTTTTGCTCTCTATCGTACTACAACCACGCACATTTAGACACCCCAAAACTAGAGTTTGGGGAGAAGTTATTCTCCCCTCTACTCCCCTTCTTCTTTGACGTCTCGCAGGAGGTTGATACAAGGGGGGGATTCCTAGTCCCCCCGCCCCGTCCACTTTTAGTCGCCTTTTACGACACTCAAACCTAAGACAGCAATTACTGTGCCACGGCGCTATCAACTAAACCACTGAAGATCTAAAAGGCGAAACACACCTTACAGCTTAACCGCTGTGCTAGGAATAAACACATTCTAACTGAATGCATTTTTGTTCATATTACAGCTTCTAACCTCACTCGTGGTTTCATTTTTCACATATAATTTAATTCCCAGCTATATAGGTATTAATAATAATCAAATAAACACATTAACATATGTGAAAACATAAATCATATATTACCCCTGACTTGGAATCGAACCTAAGACACATAATTACCTTGCCAAGGCGCTATCAACTACACCACTGAAGGTCTAAAAAGAAAAACAAACCTTACAGCTTAACTGCTATACTAGGAATGAACGCATGCTATCTGCATGCCATTTTGTTCATATTACAACTTCTCCTAACCTCACTCATGGTTTCGTTTTTCGCATTTAATTTGATTTCCAACTAAATAGCTATTAATAATAATCAAATAAGCACATTAACATATATTAAAATATAGATCATATATTAGTAGTGGGGCTCAATTGGGTTTAGAATTTGGGCCACTACCAGAGTCTGTGAATTCATTCTTGAATAAATCTGCAGACTATGCAAAGATATTAAAGATAGTAAATAACGAGGGCAATGATAGAGAACTTTAGGAAGACTAAATAGTCTGCATGAGTGGTCAAAAAAGTGTCTAATGAAAGGCAATACTTCAAAATGTAAGGTAGTGAGCATGGGTTTAAGTGCAAGAAGGCCCAAACTTGGATACTCAATAGCATATGCAAAACTTCAAGAGACGGAGTAAACATATTGGCAGGTTTGTCTCGGAAAATGCACATAAATGGCATAGTAAGGGCAGCATATGCTTTATTAACAAATGTAAGGGTATGCTTCAGACATACGGACAAGAAAATGTTCAGAAATATTTAAGTAACTTATGTGAGGCCAAAGCTTGAATATGTAGCCCCCTTTTAGAATCAGCACTCAAAAAAGCACTTAAATAAGCTGGAAAAGATTCAAAGACATGCCTCGAAGCTGATGCCAGAAATACGAAATCTCAGTTATGAGGAGAAGCTGATGGAATTAGACATGCCATCACTTGAGGGTAGAAGAATGAGAGGGGATATGGTAAAGGTTTTTTGTTCCTTCTTGGTATTGACAGAGTGGGTAGGGATCTATATTTTGATATGACTCGCTCTAGAACTAGAAGTCATAGTTTGAAGCTTCATAGGAAAACTTTTTTGTAAGAATAGTTGATGACTGGACTTTGCTAAACATAGAGGCAGTTAATGCTAACTCAATTCATAGTTTTAAAGACCAATATTAGTATTATTGAGTCTAAAATTGGAATTGACCAGGAGATGTGGAGTTACTAGCATAGGGCTCATTCCCGTAAGTACAGTTAGGTAATTACACACACACACACACACACACTAAGTATAAAATGGAACCGATCAGGAGACGGGAAGATACGAGCTTTGGGCTCTTTCCCGTAAACACAATTAGGTAATCACAATTAGGTAATCACACAACAACAACAACACAATTAGGTACATACAATTAGGTAAGTACACACCCACAGTAAGGGCAGCATATGCATAGTAAGGGCAGCATATGCATTCTTATCAATGTAAGGGTAGCCTTCAGGCACATGGACAAGGAAATGTTCAGAAATATTTATGTAACATATGTGAGGCCAAAACTCGAATATGCAGCCCCCTTTTGGAGTCCACACTTGAAAAAGCACATAGCTAAGCTTGAAAAAGTTCAAAGACATGCCACAAAACTGGTGCCAGAAATACGCAATCTCGGTTATGATGAGAGGCTGAGGGAATTAGACTTACCATCACTCGAAGCTAGAAGAGTGAGGGGGGATATGGTGACAGTCTTTAAATTCCTTCATGGTTATGATAGAGTGGATAGGGATCGATATTTTGATATGGCTGGCTCTAGAACTAGAGGTCATAGTTTGAAGCTTCGTAAGAAATCTTCTTTGCAGGATGTAAGGAAATACTTTTTCTGTGTAAGAGTAGTTGATAATTGGAATTGGCTAAGCGAGGAGGAAGTTAATGCTATTTCAATCGATAGTTTTAAGGACAGGTATGATAAGTATCACTAAATATAAAATGGAACCGATGAGGAGACGGGAAAATACGAGCTTTGGGCTCTTTCCCGTAAACATAATTAGGTAAAAATACACAAACCCCGTGTCCAGTGGTTGGGGGAGGGGTGGTAGAAGATCCCTGGGGGTTGTAGGAGGGTGAGTAGCTCCTAGGAATCTGAAACAAAAAGTCAGGGACATTTCGACCCTTGTATCAAACCTGGATAATAAAATTCAGAATATGGACAGAGAAATCGAAGAAGTCTTTGAAAATAAGTTAAATGAAAATGAAACTCTAAAAGAGATTCTAAGAAATTTAGAGTAGAGTACAAGGCACAAGGGGAAGAGAGAAAAAACTAGAAAAACGAATACAAAAGATGGAAAAGAAAAAGAAAGAAGTAAAGGTCAGGATTTTTAAACAGGAAAATAACAACAAACAGTTGGGTGACAGCCTAAATTAATTAAATGTTAGTTCACTGATCTCTTCTGAGAGAGATGAGCTTTCAGCTTGAAATGTCCAGTTAAAGGAAAACATCGAAGATTTTTGGAGAGTCTCTCAGGAACTGAATACGGAACATGAGGGTATTACAAGATTTTTTGCTGATGCATACATACATACATATACCTTGGCTGTTTCCCCCTTTAATTGGGGGGTAACCGACATCAAAAAAGGAAAGCAGTTTGGGGAGAAGTTGCTGATGCAGAGAAGAAAAATGTGGCAGTGATGTAGGCAGTGAGGAATTGGCACTGAAATATCTAAAAACTGTTAACTACAAAGGAAGAATAATAGAAAAAAAATAAAGATGTTGTGATTAAAAGTACTAATCCTCTGATCAAACAGACACTTGATAAGGAGAAGGCAGTCTTAATATCAGGCATAAGACTTGAACATAATAAGGCTAGAGTTTTAAACCTGATAAGGAAGTTTCCAGTATTTGGTCCATAGAATAACGTAAGCATTCACCAAATTGGTAAATATTCTATGGAGGGAAGGGCAAGAATAATGAAAGTCACCTTTGAGAGAGGGGACACATATTGAGAATTATTGATGAGTGAAAAAATCCTAAATTACCATCAAAAATTCAGAACAGTGTTCATTAAATCATATAAAACACAGGCAGAGATGGAAAGTTTCAAATGTTTGTTGCAGGAAGTTGAAAGGTTAAATGAGGGAAATAATGAAGAAGATAAGAAAAATATATGTTTCAGGATTCTTTCAGCCAATGGAGTGATAAAAAAGATAAATGCTAGGAGATCAGGGGATGCAGCCTCATTAAGACTGCTGTACCAAAAATGCTGATGGGGTAGCTGGTATGGCAGTAGAATTAAAGGATAGGATTCACAACAGTAAGGCAGATATAGCAGCGATTACAGAGACTAAGTTAAGTGAGGACATAAACAGTGTCACAATTTTTCCTAAGGTTAAGAATATCAAAGGTTGAATTATCTTAGAGGACTGGTGCAGGGATATCATTGCTCATAAGTGCAAGATTTCAGGTTTAAAAAATAAACTATGATATAGAATGTGAGTTCAAGGAGTTTCTTGTTGCTCTTATAAATACTGGTTCAGAGAGCATTATAATAGCCGTTGTATATAACCCACCAACAAAGGGTACAGGTTTATGAGGAAAGTCATATAGGTACTATCGAAGTTATAAATTCAGTGGTTCACATCACACGGGAAAGAAAGTGTATAATTCTGATTATGGGAGACTTTAATCATAGAGTGAGAGATTGGACTAATCTTGACTCGCAGAGTGAGGAGGATTCATGTAGAGAAAAAATTCCTAGCCTGTGTACAAGGAAATTTCCTACACTAACATGTACTGGAACCAACGAGGGCCAGAGGTGGGAATGAACCATCACTGATCGATCTAGCATTCACAAATAATGTGTTGAATATTGACAAACTTGAGTATGAACCACCATTTGGAAAAATTACCACTGTGTGTTGTGATGGAGTATACCATCGAAAATGTTCTGCCTGAAAGTGGGAGCACTGAGCAGGACACGAGGAGGAACTATCCGAAAGGATAGTACAATAACTTATCTTTTTCCAGTTATTGATTCTATGACCTTACCTAACAACAAATCTGAGCAAAATTTGTGCGAGATTTTTAGTGTGGAATATTCATTCCAGAGAGTAATGGTTCAATAAAGATTGTGAGAGAGCTGAGGAGTGGAGAGACAAATGTTGGAGTAGGCAAAGGAGGAGAAAAAATATTAATTCATGGCAGACTTACAAACGAGCAAGAAATGAATGCCTAAGTGAAGGAAGAGAGGCATAATGCATCGCAGACTTACAAGCGAGCAAGAAATTAATGCCTAAGTAAAGGAAGAGAGGCACAGAGATAATGAAAGGAATGTTACTAGGATGGGCAAAAAAAAAAAAATTTCAAGCTTTCCACAGTTTTATCAGAGAAAAACTGAAGGTCAAAGAACAGGTTTTAAATTTAAGGAGGGTGGATGGAATCATCACCGAGGCAGATGAAGAGATCTGCAATGAATTGAACTAAGAGTTTCACTCATTATTTACAGTAGAAATGCCCCATCCCCTCAGATTTCAGAGATAAGAGATCATGGGCTTGTATTAGAGAATACCATCTTTTCAGCTACAGAGGTATGCATATCGTTGATGGAGACAGATGCCCATAAGCTTTAGGCCCTGGTGACATATCTCCTTACATAGTTAAGAAATGTGTTAAACCAATATCGGTACTGCTATGCATCATATTTGAAACCTCGCTGGGGTCTGGGAAGATTCCAAGATGCTGGAAACAAGTGAATTTGGTACCTGGTTTTCAAAAGGGAAGGAGATATACAGCTCTAAACTATAGACCTGTACCCTTGATCAGCATAGTTTGCAAAGTTATGGAGAAACAATTAAGAAAACTCATCTCTTTCCACTTGAAATCCTTCAACTTTTTGTCAGTAAAACAATATGGTTTCAGAGAAGGCAGATCAACAGTAACAAACTTATTAGAATTTTATGATGAGGTAAACCAGACCTTACAGGAAAGAGAGAACTGGGTGGATTGCATATTCTTAGATTTTCAGAAAGCATTTGATACGGTCCCACATGGGAGACTTATTAAGAAGCTACAAGTAATGGCAAGAATAGGTGGAAATATCTTGAAATTGATAAAAACTTACTTAGGAGGAAACAGAGGGTTATAGTAAGACACTCAGTGTCTGAATTGTGAAGTGTTAGTACTGGAGTTCCTCAAGGTTCAGTTATAGGACCCCTTTTGTTCCTTGTATAGGTAAATGACACTCTAGAATATGTAAATTCAATCTTGAATATTTTTGCAGCTGATGCAAATATTGTGAAGATTGTAAGAAACAAATACAATGGTAGAGAACTTCTGGAATACGTAAATAGTTTGCATGAGTGATCAGAAAAGTGGCTATTGAAATTCAATACTTCAAATTGTAAGGTAATGAGAATGGGTACAAGTGCAAGCAGGCCCAAGCTTGGCTACTCAGTAGCATGTGCAGAACTTCAAGAGACGGAAAATGAGGAAGATCCAGGAGTAAACATTTTGGCAGACAGACTATGCATGTCCTTACTATTCATATAAATGATAGAGTAAGGACATCATATGCTTTCTTAGCAAATGTAAGGATAGCCTTGGCACTTGGACAAGGAACTGTTCAGAAATATTTATGTAACTTATGT
>JAXCGZ010009848.1:62500-71796 GCA_037179515.1 Halocaridina rubra
TTTCCACAGCTTTATCAGAGGAAAACTGAAGGTAAAAGAACAGGTTTTAAGGCTAAAGAGAGCGGATGGAAGCATCACTGAGACGGATGAAGAGATCTGCAAAGAATTGTACAAGGAGTTTCAGTCAGTATTTACAGTAGAAAATACCCCACCCCTTCAGATTGCAGTGATAGAAGCTCAAGGGCCGGTATTAGAGAACATCAACCTTACAGCCACAGAGGTATGCAAAGCGCTGATGGATTTAGATGTTCATAAAGCTACAGGTCCTGATGACATATCCCCTCATGTGCTTAAAAAATGCGCAAACACAATATCAGTGGCACTAAGTATCATATTTAAGGAGTCACTGGAGTCGGGGGAGATTCCAAGATGCTGGAAACAAGCAAATGTGATACCTATCTTCAAAAAGGGAAGGAGGGATACGGCTCTGAACTATAGACCAGTTTCCTTGACCAGCATAGTTTGCAAAGTTTTGGAGAAACTACTAAGGAAACATATCTCTCTTCACTTGGAATCCTTCAACTTTTTGTCAGTGAGGCAACATGGCTTCAGAGAAGGTAGATCAACAGTAACAAACTTATTAGAATTTTATGATGATGTAAGCCGAATCTTACAGGAAAGAGAGGGCTGGGCAGATTGCATATTCCTAGACTTCCAGAAAGCGTTTGACACTGTTCCACATGGGAGACTTATTAGGAAGCTGCAATCAATGGCTAGAATAGGTGGAAATGTCTTGGAATGGATAAAAATTTACTTAGAAGGAAGGGAACAGAAGGTTAGAGTAAGACACTCAGTGTCTGAAAGGAGAAGAGTTAGTAGTGGAGTTCCACAGGGTTCAGTTTTAGGGCCGCATTTGTTCCTTGTATATGTAAATGACCTACCAGAGTCTGTAAATTCATTCATGAATATGTTTGCAGATGATGCAAAGATTATGAAGAAAGTGGGAAACGAGAACAATGGTAGAGAACTTCAGGAAGATCTAAATAGTCTGCACGAATGGTCAGAAAAGTAGCTACTGAAATTCAATACTTCAAAATGTAAGGTAATGAGAATGGGTACAAATGCAAGAAGGCCCAAGCTTGACTACTCGGTGGCTGGAGTACAACTTCAAGAGACAGAAAATGAGAGAGATCTAGGAGTAAACATACTGGCAGATTTGTCTCCAGCAATACATATAAATGAAATAGTAAGAGCAGCATATGCATTTTTATCAAATGTAAGGGTAGCCTTCAGGCACATGGACAAGGAAATGTTCAGAAATATTTATGTAACCTATGTGAGGCCAAAACTCGAATATGCAGCCCCCTTTTGGAATCCGCACTTGAAAAAGCACATAGCTAAGCTTGAAAAAGTTCAAAGACATGCCACGAAACTGGTGCCAGAAATACGCAATCTCAGTTATGATGAGAGGCTGAGGGAATAAGACTTACCATCACTCGAAGCTAGAAAATGAGGGGGGATATGGTGACAGTCTTTAATTTCCTTCATGGTTCTGATAGAGTTGATAGGGATCGATATTAGTTTGAAGCTTCGTAAGAAATCTTCTTTGCAGGATGTAAGGAAATACTTTTTCAGTGTAAGAGTAGTTGATAAGGCGCTACCAATTACACCACAGAAGGTCTCAAAGAAGAAGCAAACCTCAGAGCTAACTGCTGTGCTAGAGTATGAATGCATTCGTTTTGAATGCTTTAGTTCATAATACAGGTTCTTGCCATCCTCACTCGTGGATTCTGTTTCACATATAATTCAAATTCCATGCTATATATGCAAAATATGACTCATATTTTCTCATAGGTCGTTTTGTTTATTTGAGTATTAATGATGCTTATATAGCATGGGATTTGAATTAAATCAAAAAAACGAAGCCAAGAGAGAAGTTAGGAAAATGCTGTAATATGAACAAAACGTATTCAGAAAAAATGTGTTCATTCCCTAGCACAGCAGTTTAGTTGTAAGGTGTGCTTCTTCTTTTAGAGCTTCAATGTAGTTGGTAACGCCTTGGCACACTCATTATGTGTCTTAGGCTCGAGTCCTGGCCAGGGGCAAAATACGACTCATATATATATATATATATATATATATATATATATATATATATATATATATATATATATATATATATATATATAAATATATATATATATATATATATATATATATATATATATATATATATATATATATATATATATATATATATATATGTTCCGGTTTTACGTCACGGACTCCCTTCTACCAAGGGCTAGGACGGTTGCCTTCTTGCGAAGGACTTGTTTTAGCAGATGTAATCCTTACGCTGAGTGCATGCCCTTGCTAACCTCAGACCGCGACGGGGCGCGAACCCTCGACCTGACGCCTCAGAGCCGGAGACGCTACCGACTGAGCCACGGCGACTACTCTATATATATATATATATATATATATATATATATATATATATATATATATATATATATATATATATATATATATATATATATATATTTGTGAGGTGTGCTTCTTCTTTTGAAGCTTCAATGTACTGGGAAGCGCCTTGGCACACTCATTATGTGTCTTCGGTTCGAGTCCTGGCCAGGGGCAAAATACGACTCATATATATATATATTTATATATATATAATATATATATATATATATATATATATATATAATATATATATATATATATATATATATATATATGAGTCGTATTTTGCCCCTTGACGGGACTCGAACCTAAGACACATAATGAGTGTGCCAAGGCTCTACAACTACACTGAAGGTCTCAAAGAAGAAGCTAACCTCACAACTAACTGCTGTGCTAGGGAATGAATGCAATTATTCTGAACACTTTTTGTTCATATTGTAGCTTCTTCTCAGCTTCTCTCTTGGCTTTGTTTTTACATTTAATTCAAATCCCATGCTATATAAGCATCATTATTATTCAAATAAACACAATTACGTATGAGAAAGTACGAGTCATAATTTGCATATAGAGCATGGGACTTGAATTAAATACGAAACAGAAGTCACGAGCGAGCTTTGGAAGAATCTGAAATATGAAAAAAAAAAAATTTGTTTATACCCTAGCACAACAATTAGCTGTGAGGTTTGCTTTTTGTTTTAGACCTTCTGTGGTGTAGTTGGTAGCGTCTTGGTACACTCATTATGTGTCTAAGGTTCGAGTCCCAGCCAGGGGCAAAATATGGCTCACATTTTCACATATATTATAAGTACACACACACACACACACATCGCAAGCTCAATATCAGTGGCACTAAGTATCATATTTAAAAAGTCACTGGAGTCAGGGGAGATTCCAAGATGCTGGAAACAAGCAAACGTGACACCTATCTTCGAAAAGGGAAGGAGGGATACGGCTCTGAACTATAGACCAGTTTCCTTGACCAGCATAGTTTGCAAAGTTATGGAGACACTACTAAGGAAACATATCTCTCTTCAATTGGAATCCTTCAACTTTTTGTCAGTGAGGTAACATGGCTTCAGAGAAGGTTTATCAACAGTAACAAATTTATTAGAATTTTATGATGAGGTAAGCCAAATCTTACAGGAAAGAGAGGGCTGGGCAGATTGCATATTCTTAGACTTCCAGATAGCGTTTGACACTGCTCCACATGGGAGACTTATTAGGAAGCTGCAAGCAATGGCAAGAATAGGTGGAAATGTCTTAGAAGGAAGGGAACAGAGGGTTAAAGTAAGACACTCAGTGTCTGAATGGAGAAGAGTTAGTAGTGGAGTTCCACAGGGTTCAGTTTTAGGGCCACTTTTGTTCCTTGTATATGTAAATGACCTACCAGAGTCTGTAAATTCATTCATGAATATGTTTGCAGATGATGCAAAGATTATGAAGAAAGTAGGAAACGAGAACAATGGTAGTGAACTTCAGGAAGATCTAAATAGTCTGCATGAGAGGTCAGAAAAGTGGCTAATGAAATTCAATACTTTAAAATGTATGGTAATGAGAATGGGTACAAGTGCAAGAAGGCCCAAGCTTGACTACTCGGTGGCTGGAGTACAACTTCAGGAGACAGAAAATGAGAGAGATCTAGGAGTAAACATACTGGCAGATTTGTCTCCAGAAATACATATAAATGGCATAGTAAGGGCAGCATATGCCTTCTTATCAACTGTAAGGGTAGCCTTCAGGCACATGGACAAGGAAATGTTCAGAAATATTTATGTAACCTATGTGAGGCCAAAGCTTGAATATGCAGCCCCCTTTTGGAATCCACTCTTGAAAAATCACGTAGTTAAGCTGAGAAAAGCTCAAAGACATGCCACGAAGCTGGTACCGGAAATACGTAATCTCAGTTATGATGAGAGGCTGAGGGAATTAGACTTACCATCACTCGAAGCTAGAAGATTGAGGGGGGATATGGTGACAGTCTTTAAGTTCCTTCATGGTTATGATAGAGTGGATAGGGATCAATATTTTGATATGGCTGGCTCTAGAACTAGAGGTCATAGTTTGAAGCTTGGTAAGAAATCTTCTTTGCAGGATGTAAGGAAATACTTTTTCAGTGTAAGAGCAGTTGATAATTGGAATTGGCTAAGCGAGGAGGTAGTTAATGTTATCTCAATCCATAGTTTTAATAACAGGTATAAATATCACCAAGTATAAAATGGAACCGATCAGGAGACGGGAAGATACGAGCTTTGGGCTCTTTCCCGTAAACACTATTAGGTATATATATATATATATATATATATATATATATATATATATATATATATATATATATATATATATATATATATATATATATATATATATATATATATATATATATGTGTGTGTGTGTGTGTGTGTGTGTGTGTGTGTGTGTGTGTGTGTGTGTGTACTTACCTAATTGTGTTTACGGGAAAGAGCCCAAAGCTCGTATCTTCCCGTCTCCTCATCGGTTCCATATTATACTTAGTGATACTTATCATACCTGTCCTTAAAACTATGGATTGAGATAGCATTAACTACCTCCTCGCTTAGCCAATTCCAATTATCAACTACTCTTACACTGAAAAAGTATTTCCTTACATCCTGCAAAGAAGTTTTCTTACCAAGCTTCAAACTATGACCTCTAGTTCTAGAGCCAGCCGTGTGTGTGTGTGTGTGTGATTACCTAATTGTGATTACCTAATTGTGTTTACGGGAAAGAGCCCAAAGCTCGTATCTTCCCGTCTCCTGATCGGTTCCATTTTAGACTTAGTGATACTTATCGTACCTGTCCTTAAAACTATGGATTGAGATAGCATTAACTACCTCCTCGCTTAGCCAATTCCAATTATCAACTACTCTTACACTGAAAAAGTATTTCCTTACATCCTGCAAAGAAGTTTTCTTACCAAGCTTCAAACTATGACCTCTAGTTCTAGAGCCAGCCATATCGAAATATCGATCCCTATCCACTCTATCATAACCATGAAGGAATTTAAAGACTGTCTCCATATCCCCCCTCACTCTTCTAGCTTCGAGTGATGGCAAGTCTAATTCCCTCAGCCTCTCATCATAACCGAGATTGCGTATTTCTGGCACCAGTTTCGTGGCATGTCTATGTATATAGTAAGGAAGCCCATCAGTAAAACGACATATGGAAAATAACGCTATAGTTCGGGTCCTTACTCGGCCTCTTCTCAAGCACACTAAAAGGAGTAATAAACAATATGATCACAGGAGATCTGAAGGAAATATGATTTATATACACTAATGATGGTGTAAACTATATGCAAATAGCCTTATCAAATGATGAATTGATAAAAAGTAATAAACATTGGAAAATATTGTACTCTTATTTTTATTATGATAATAATAATAATAATAATAATAATAATAATAATAATAATAATAATAATAATAATAATAATAATAATAATAATAATAATAATAATAATAATAATAATAATAATGTCATTATTATTATTATTATTATTATTATTATTATTATTATTATTATTATTATTATTATATTATTATTATTATTATTATTATTATTATTATTATTATTATTATTATTATTATTATTATTATTATTATATATTATTATTATTATTATTATTATTATTATTATTGTTATTATTATTATTATTATTATTATTATTATTATTATTATTATGCTATTTTTTTTAATTTTTGCTTAATATTCATATATTTTATACATGTATTGATTTAGTCATTTTTCTTTACTTTCCTGTTTTTCTCAATTGTCTATTTTGTATATCCTTTTCCGTGTTAGAATCGCTTACGATAGACGCTCCCCAACTTACGAACATCTCATATATGACATATGGAGGAGATATGAATATGTGAAATGTGCTGTACCTATGCAGTCTACTAATGCTATACAGAAAGAAATGTATTATGTTCTAACTCAACTGTATTATATTACGTGCATTATTTAGGAATGTCTGATATATATATATATATATATATATATATATATATATATATATATATATATATATATATATATATATATATATATATATATATATATATATAAATATATATACGCAATCGTGTACATACAAAATATCAAGTTACGAACAATTCAGGATGCGAATTGCCATTCGGAACGTAACTTGTTCGTAAATTGGGAGGTGTCGTATATATATTTTCATTACTTTCATGTTCTTTTTTATTGTATTTTTCATTATATTTTTTCCTTCCGATTGTTTATATTTGTTGTTTTGAGTAATATGGTCCTTCGTTTAAATGTTTTTTTTTTTTGTGTTATGGGATTTATTTACTCAGCCAATTAAAGTTCTTAATTAGGGATTAACAGATTCTAATGTTTATTACTTTTCATCAATTCGTTTTTTTAATAAGGATTTTTTGTTTCATATGGTTAAGATCTATTTGCTTATTCCGATGTGAAAGTTACTTGTAAATATAATGATAGATTATCTGTCGTACATATAAATGCACAATCCCTGTTATCCCATATACTAGAAATTGAACATATGCTTGTACAAGAAAATATTGATGTTCTTTGCATTAGCGAATCATGGCTGTATCCGTCAATTAATAATGCATTTATTAATATTCCTTCATATAATATTTATCGCTATGACAGTGGTAGAGGTGGAGGTGTATGTTTATATGTTAAAAATTATTTGAAGGCCACTGAACTAAATCTTGAAACTGAGAAGCACGAAGGAGTGGAAGATAAATGGATCTCTGTCCAACATAAAAAGTTTCCTTCTATTATCATAGGCTGCGTGTATCGCCACCCCAAAGCCTCGGTAACCTCTTTTAGCTATATTTTGGACGTTTTTAAGGAGATAATTTTAAAAAACAAACCAGTTTTTATATATGGCGATTTTAATGATGATCAACTAAAAAGAGAAAATAAAATGAGTAGACTTATTAAGAATTTAAATCTAGAACAGATTATAAATAAACCAACTAGAATCACTCCCACTTCAGTTTCCCAAATCGATCTAGTAATAACAAACTCCAAACATATGATAACTAAGTGTGACGTAATGCCAAGCCCTATAGCAGACCACGAGGAAGTTGTAACGTCCCTAAATATTCGCAAACCAAAGAGACAACCAATCTTTAAAACATTCAGATGCTTAAGAAATTATTCACAAGAATTACTTTGTAGTTTACTTATGAATGAAGTACATAAATTAAATGAAATTCTATATACCGATAATATTAATATACAAGTAAAAATTTTAACCAGTGTCTTATCATCATGTATAGATCGATGTGCACCACTCGTGACAAGAGAAATATTTCGTCCCCCCGCTCCTTGGATAACAGATGACATAAAAAACATTATGAAAGAAAGAGACAAACTACAAAATGAAGTAAAACTACAAAGAGATAATATCCCTTTAAGAGAAAAGTTTACAGAGCATAAGAAACAAGTAAAATCATTATTAAGTAACAGTAAGAAACAGTATTACAAAAATGAATTTCAAAACGCTAAAGGCAATATCTCTGATACATGGAAAATTGCTAAAACCATGCTTTCCAATAACTGTAATAAAAGTAGTAACATATCAATTATACCCGATGAGGTAGATGTAAGTGCTAAAGCAGAAGAGTTCAATAATTTTTTCGCTGAAGTGGGGAAAAAAAACTTTGAAAAAACAAAAAAAGAAATAATAAATGAAATCAATAATAGTAATGGTGGTAATAATAATGATGATGGTAGTAGTAATAATAATAGAAATGTTGATAATGGTGTAAATAATAATGATGGTGGTAGCAATGGTAATGATAATAGTGATGATGGTAGTAATAATAATAATAATGTTAATCTTGAAGAACATAGTGCATTCAACAGAAGTAATGATGTCTTTAACCCTACTACAGTAGATTGTAATACAGTAATCTTAGTAATAAAAAATCTGAAAGACTCTAATGCATATGGATCAGATGGAATTTGTTTTCGTTTTATTAGAGATTCATTATTTGTAATAGCATATTATCTGACGGTAATAATCAATACTTCCATAGTTACCAATATTTACCCAGATTTATGGAAAAATCCCCATGTAATTCCTGGTTTTAAAAATGGAAATCCTGACGACGTCTCTAACTATAGACCAATCTCTTTACTACCAATTTTATCAAAGATACTTGAAAAGATTGTTGCAAATCAGTTAAGTGAGTTTCTTGAAAAAAATAAACTTATTGCAAAAAGTCAACACTGTTTCAGGCCAAAATTATCAACTGAAACTGCCTTATTGAAAATATCAGATGAAATATACAAAAATATAGATAATAAGAAAATATCATTGCTACTACTACTCGATCTTTCTAAAGCTTTTGATAGTGTACACCATACCATCTTATTAGAAAAATGCAAAAAAAAATGAACATTGACCCAAGCTGGTTCGAGAACTATTTAAAAAACCGCTACCAGTCAGTCAGAATAAAAGATGTAGTTTCAAGTCGCAAGAAGGTATTGTTTGGGGTCCCTCGGGGATCGATCCTAGGACCTATACTTTTTCTAATATATGTAAACGATCTAGTAAAATATTTACCTAACTGTTATGTCATTCAATATGCTGACGATACTCAAATCTTAATTGAAGGAGAAATTAATGATTTAGAAAATATTATTCGTAGAGCAGAAGAAATTTTGTATATGGCTAAACGTTACTTTCTAAAAAATGGTCTGTTACTTAATGAAACTAAAACCCAATCTATTCTTATCGGATCCAGACAATTATTATCAGAAGTTGATGACAATCTTCATATAAATTTTAACGGTAATATCATTAAGCCAATGAACTCGGTAAAGAACCTAGGTGTCTATTTTGACCGTTACATGAATTTTGAAA
>JAXCGZ010009849.1:0-5000 GCA_037179515.1 Halocaridina rubra
GGTTCCGGTCATATCTCTCCTTGACACTTTCTACAAACATTGCAATAAAATATCTGTGCCCTCGACCAACCGTTACCCCTCAAGATTTGTTACAAGTTTCAGATTCTGGCTTCAGCATGACGGACTGGCTTCAGCATGACGGAAGTCATGCGACATCATTATTATTATTATTTTTATTATTATTATTATTATTATTATTATTATTATTATTATTATTATTATTATTATTATTATTATTATTATTATTATTATTATTATTATTACTAATATTATTATTATTATTATTATTATTATTATTATTATTATTATTATTATTATTATTATTATTATTATTATTATTATTATTATTATTATTACTATTATTATTATTATTATTATTATTATTATTATTATTATTATTATTATTATTATTATTATTATTATTATTATTATTATTATCATCATAATAATAGATGGGTGTCATGCTGAATGCTTGTCAAAAGAAGGGGAGGCATTAGCAGAATTAATGGTTAGGTTGCTGAATGTATGTTTCAGGAAAGGGAGGGCCCCAATTGAATGGAGGAGTGCATGTGTCGTTCCACTTTACAATGGGAAAGAAGATAATTATGAGTGTAGAAGTTTTAGAGGAATTAGTGTGTTGAGTGTAGTTGGTAATGTGTATGGAAGAATGTTAATCGAGAGAACTAGGAACGGTACTGAGAGAGATACATTGGGGGAGAACAGTGTGGGTTCAGGAAAGGAAGAGGATGTGTGAATCAGGTGTTTGCAGAAAGACATGTGTGTGAGAAGTTCTTGGGGAAATGTAGGGACAATATTTTTGCTTCTCTGAAGTTAGAGAAAGCATATAACCGGATAGCTAGAGAGAGGTTGTGAAACGTTATGCGACTGTATGGAATAAGTGGGAGTTTATTGAATGCGGTGAAGAGTTTTTAGATGAATCGTAAAGCATACTTGAGAGTTGGGAATGGTAGTGATTGGTTTGAGGTGAATGTAGGGTTACATCAAGTTAATGTAATGTCGTCATGGTTGTTTAATGTGTATATGGATGGAGTGGTGAAGGAAGTAAATGGAAGTGTATTAGAAAGAGGCTTGAAACTAGTGGGTGAGGATGGAAGCTTGTGGAAATTGAATCAGTTGCTATTTTTAGATGATACTGTACTGGTGGCTGATAATGAGAATGAATTAAATCATTTGGTGTCTGAGTTTGTTAGGGTGTGTGAAAGAAGGAAGTTGAAGGTGAATATTGATAAAAGTAAAGTCATGAGATGCACGAGGAGTGCTAATGTTGGCAGATTGAATATAGGAGTGAATGGGGAGTTGCCTGAAGAAGTTGAGAGTTTAAAGTATCGTTAGTCACATGTATCAATAGGTGGATGAGTGGATGTAGAGGAAAATTACATAGTAGGGGAGGCAAGTAAATGTCTAGGTGGGTTGAAAAGTGTAATGAGAAATAGATATTTGGGAATGAATGCAAAGAGAAGAATATATGAAGGTGTGATTGTACCGACAGTATTGTATGGAGCAGAGATTTGAAATGCAAGAGAGAATGAAAAGAACAAGTTGAATGTAATGGAGATTAGGTGTTTGAGAAGTATCTAGAATAGACAGAGTATGAAATTAAAATGTCAGGCAGAGAACGAGTGTTGGAATGAAGATGTCGGATAGGCTAAATCAGAGTGTTGAGTTGGTTTGGACACATGGAAAGGATGAGTGATGAACGAATAGTAAAAAGAGTGTGGATTGCAGAATTGATAGGAGTTAGAATGAGATGGATGTATTACGTGAAAAGATCACTGAATTCACGTGGAATGTCAGTGGAACAGAGAAGAGTGCCTGCAAGAGGTAGAAATGAGTGGAGGAAGATTGTACATGGGTGACGTGGGTCAAAGGGATTTCTCGAACATGCTAGCTCAGTGAACTGTGATGGATGGGTGTGAGGTGAGTTGCCATGTGATGAAGTGGTGGGGGTAAACCAGTTGCAGCTGTCAGGCTTTATTGTAGAATATTCTTGCCCACCTACCTCGTGCATGACCCAAGTAGGGAGGAAGGCGGGGAGACGTGGCAACCCTTTATCCCCAAGGAGTTGAGAAGAGTGGTTGAGGTATGTGTGGATCGTGGTGAATGAGCATTTCTTGGCTCGGCCACTCCTCTTACAAGGGGGCATGAGGTATGTGTCTATGTATGTATGTATGTATGTATGTATGTATTATTATTATTATTATTATTATTATTATTATTATTATTATTATTATTATTATTATTATTATTATTATTATTATTATTATTATTATTATTATTATTATTATTACTATTATTATTATTATTATTATTATTATTATTATTGTTATTATTATTATTATTATTATTATTATTATTATTATTATTATTATTATTATTATTATTATTATTATTATTATTATTATTATTATTATTATTATTATTATTATTATTATTATTAGTTTATTATTATTATTTCAATGAATAGACATGCACGAGAGTTACTGGTTCACATTACTATAAATTCCGTAGTCATAGCCCATAACAAACTTTTCTACAAGAAAACACTAAGTATACGGATTTTACTAGGTTTAACAAGCTGCCTCTTAACAAACAAGGCAAACAGGAAATATTATCATAAGCAACCAAACATACTCTTGTATAATAGAACTCTCTCTCTCTCTCTCTCTCTCTCTCTCTCTCTCTCTCTCTCTCTCTCTCTCTCTCTCTCTCTCTCTCTCCTCTCTCTCTCTCTCTCTCTCTCATATTTCAGGAGAGGAATAAAGAAAAAACTAACAATACCATCTTTTCAGTCTATTTTAGGTTCCCCGTTATTATATTATGCTTTATCCCGTTTTCTGTGAATCATGTATATATCTCATATTCACAAAGCTAGTAGAGGTACTTTTTACGACTACTTTTTTGACCACGTGACCATGGTTTAAACCAAATTTTAATATTTCTTCTTTATAATGAGAGCTGCTAATTTTTGCATTATGCCTTGTCGAAACAGTAGCTGAGGTGTTATTAATTCTTTTCTTCTGCCTCTGCTTTTTGTTTAAAATATCACCTTAATATATATGCATATATAAAAGAATATTTTCTTTTATTAAATTGATTGATACAAAATTTCATTGAAAAAAAAAAAGATTTAAAAGATTTTATGTTTCCATTCTACTTTTCTTTAATTAAATTTCTAAATATATATTTTTGATCAAAGTACTAAGAGTAATGTTCGAATTATAAAGTTAATCATTTATAGCAAAGCTGTGAAAAACAGATAATAATATAGGAAATTCTGGTGACTGGAAAGTTTAACCGACATTTGTGTATTGTGAACAAAATATCATTGTTGATTAAAAGATTTTATATATATATATATATATATATATATATATATATATATATATATATATATATATATATATATATATATATATATATATATATATATATATATATATATATATATATATATATATATATATATATATATATATATATATATATATATATATATATATATATATATATATATATATATATATATATATATATATATATATATATATATATATATATATATATATATATATATATATATATATATATATATATATATATATATATATATATATATATATATATATATATATATATATATATATATATATATATATATATATATATATATATATATATATATATATATATATATATATATATATATATATATATATATATATATATATATATATATATATATATATATATATATATATATATATATATATATATATATATATATATATATATATATATATATATATATATATATATATATATATATATATATATATATATATATATATATATATATATATATATATATATATATATATATATATATATATATATATATATATATATATATATATATATATATATATATATATATATATATATATATATATATATATATATATATATATATATATATATATATATATATATATATATATATATATATATATATATATATATATATATATATATGTATATATATGTATATATGTATATATATATATATATATATGTATATATATATATATATATATATATATATATATATATATATATATATATATATATATATATATATATATATATATATATATATATATATATATATATATATATATATATATATATATATATATATATATATATATATATATATATATATTTGTATATATGTATATGTATATATATAAATATATATATATATATATATATATATATATATATATATATATATATATATATATATATATATATATATATATATATATATATATATATATATATATATATATATATATATATATATATATATATATATATATATATATATATATATATATATATATATATATATATATATATATATATATATATATATATATATATATATATATATATATATATATATATATATATATATATATATATATATATATATATATATATATATATATATATATATATATATATATATATATATATATATATATATATATATATATATATATATATATATATATATATATATATATATATATATATATATATATATATATATATATATATATATATATATATCAGATGTGAAGTGATAATAAGAAATGCGTAACGTATATTCATGAATATTCGGTGTTGATGTAGGCATAGTAAATGAACCGTAATTGAAGGAAGACTTAATATCTAACTATCCTGGACATACCTATTTAAGTTCAAAAGACCTTCAGCTGTAGTATCGCAACTGGCAGCTGTAGCCAAGGGCAGCCTACTATATAATATACGTGTAATTAATATATATATATATATATATATATATATATATATATATATATATATATATATATATATATATATATATATATATATATATATATATATATATATATATTTTTTTTAAGAGAGTGACACCGGGACAGGCAGAA
>JAXCGZ010009849.1:10000-17500 GCA_037179515.1 Halocaridina rubra
GACATGTAATTGAACTAATTAGTAAGAGGGTAATAGATAAGTTAAATTAAATATGGATTCCTAGAAAATAATAATACTGTAATAAAAATGTTAATAATAATGTTAATTATAAAGTAGTAATAATAACACTCAATAGAGGATCGTCATTATCGGCATCATCACCATAGCAAGTAAATGTCTAAGTGGGTTGTAAAGTATTATGAGAAATACATATTTGGGAATGAATGCAATGAGAGGGGTATATGATGTGATTGTGCCGACAGCATTGTATGGAGCAGAGACTTGGAATGCAAGAGAGGAACAAACAAACAAACAAACATTTATTTCCATTTCTGTATAATGGTTGTTCTTATACAATCTAAAAGTAACTTATAAGTAGACATGTAATTGAACTAATAAGTAAGAGGGTAATACATACAGTTAAATTAAATATGGATTCCTAGGAAATAATAATACTGTAATAAAAATGTTAATAATAATGTTAATAATAAAGTAGTAATAATAACACTCAATAGAGGATCGTTATTATCAGCATCATCACCATATCAGTTATCATTACAATGAGAATAATTAGTCTTTAACTTAGAGAACAGTGAAGGCGATATCAGGTTACATATAGGGAGGTTAGTCTCAAAGGAAATTTCATGTAATCATTTAGTTAGTGCGTGAGCAGCAACTATTTGTCCAAAAGAAAACTGTAGTTTCCTTTGAAAGCTGCGAAGGAGGATAAATTTTTAAGATGCTCTGGGATATTGTTCCAGAGTGTTGGCTCTTTAATAGTGATCATCTTTGAACCTGCTTTTATGTTTGTTCCCTGAATAAAGAGCTCACTACCCTGTCTTGTGTTGGTTCCCCTTATATCCCTGACTGTTTTTAAATCAAATAGCCAGCTAGGATAATGATAGTTCAAAATTTTACATACAAAAACATAAATATCATAAGCGACCTTGTTTTCTGCCTGCAGCCACCCAAGTTTTTTGGGAGCTGGTGTGATGTGGTCATATGTTCTTATTCCTCCCAGGGCAACTCGGGCTACAAAATTAATAAGCGTCTGTATTTTGTTTATCTGAGTCTCAGTGGTAGCTCCCCAAACAGTTGTGCAGTAATTAATGTGACTTAGGGCTAGAGATTCAACAACACTTATTAGAGTGGTGGTCTCAAAATTATCTTTTGTACGTGATAAGTGCATTAATGCTCTTGTAACTTTTTTGCATACTTCATCTATAATGGAATCAAACAACATGTAGTTATCAAAGTGAATTCCTAGATTTTTTACTGTTTTGCTAGGTGTAATGATATTGCCGCAAAAACTAATTGTTGTGTTTTCTGGAATTTGTGCTATATGGAACCTTGAGCCATTAAACATGCATTGTGTTTTACTTTCGCTAATTAACAGCCCAATTTCTTGAAAATAGGATTTGATTTTTGACAGGGTGTTTTCTGCTCTTAAGGTTAACCCTGGGAGATTATTAATATTACTACTAAGGAGTAGTTGGTGTTATTTGCATATTGTACGACTAAACAGTCAGATATGAAAGAAGATAGATCATTTACTGAAATGGAGAAGAGGATAGGACCAAGTGCTGAACCCTGTAGAACACCATATAATACTTTTTTTTGGCATAGAGATAATGTTGTTAAGATAGATATACTGTTTGCGATTAGATAGACACTCTCTAATCCAGCTTGGATCTATATTTAGGTTAGTACATTTTAATAAGTCTAATAATACAAACAAAGAGATTTTTTTTCATATCTATATTATTATAGACACTATTCGCAACTTTGAGCAGTGCAGTTTCCGTCTAGAGTTTCGGTCTGAGACTATGTTGGTTAATAGTTAATAGTCTATTTGACTCTAAATATGACATAAGTTGGCATGCAAAATATTTTTTTTAATATTTTAGAGAAAATGGGTAGCAGGGAAATGGGACGAGAGTTTGTCACATCTCTGTCCCCCTTTTTATGAAGGGGTATTGCATGTGATATTCTCATCTTCTCTGACCCCCTTTTTTATGAAGGGGTATTGCATCTGATTTTTTCCAAGAGTCAGGAAACCTTTTAGTAACAATAGAAGTGTTCATAATAGCTATAATATAAAATACAATCATGGGTAGAGCATCTCTGATGACTTTATATGGTATGCCATCTGGACCATAAGAGCCAGAGTTTCTTAGGCTCTTTATGGTAAGATTTAGGGTAGCACAATCGATAGGATTTATCTTTAAGTACTCTCTTGTTTTTACATTGGAAAATAAAGTAATTACTCATGTTCACTGAGTTGATGTTTTCTTGTGTTTTCTCATATGTATTTTTCCCAACGTTAACAAAATAGTTATTAAAGTTTTCCGCTTTGTCTTTCAACTCCGTAATAGTTTCATAATTTTCTGAGGTAGTCTTTCCATTTGGTATCATGCTTCTTTTCACTTTCATTTTCCACTGTATCATGTCTAGAGTCATTAAATTGTTTTTTGTAAAATTCTTTTTTACTTATATCGATGAGAGACCTGACACGTTTCTTTTCTACTTTATAACGTTCACGGAGAGTCATATCATAGCTATTACTTTTTAGCTCTTTTTGTATTTGTTTTCTGATTTGCATTGCGTCTTTGATGTTATTAGTTAACCAGGGGGCTATGGGCGGGTTATTTTTTTTTGTTACAATGGGTGCACAACTATCTAAGCATTCACGGAAGACTTTTGTTAGAATCTCAACCTGCAAATCGACGTTATCTGTTTATTATACTATTAAGTACATTTCTGTTGATTAATGCTTCACAAAAGATATTAGGGGAATAATTTTTTAGACACCAGAATGTCTTGAAGAGATACTTCCTTTTGGACTTGTTTATGCTTAGCATAGCAATGTTGAGCTCGTGATCTGATATTGGGTAGGGAACTACGTTCCAATAGGGTATACTTTCCACTTTATTTGTTATTATCAGATTTATTAATGCCTTAGAATTAGGGGTTATGCAGGTCGGTTTTGTCACTATTTGTGTTAACTTCACAGTGTTGATCTCCCTTTTCATCTTGTTATCTGCTGAAAGCAAGTCTTCATTAAAGTCACCAAGTATGTATACGGGTTTATGGCACACACAGATATTTCTGAATGTTTCTATCAGATGACTGAATGAACTGGAAGGTGCTTTTGGGTGACGGTAAACACACCCTACAATAAAAGACAGAAGTTTCTGATACTGCACAGTGATCCATAAATCTTCGAGCTCTTCAGTTTTTTTTTTGACCTGTGGTTATTTCTGATGTACTAAGATAATTTCTAACATAAATACAGACCCCACCCCCTTGGCCATGGTCATTGTGAAATATTGTTTACTTTGGGATATTCACATATTTATATTCAGTGTAGGATGAAGCCAAGTTTCACTTACACAGAGGATATCTATGTTGTAGTCTTTTGTTAGCATTATTATTTCCTCAAAATGAGCAAGATGGGACAGAGCATTCACATGTACTAATGTTACATTCTTACCACGTTTTATCAGGGTGGTATCCGTAGTCATAGTTGTAGTTTGTTCTTGGGTTTGTCCATGATTTGTTTCGACTGTGTGATTCAGCTGGGAATTCATCATAATAGTGTGTTATGGGGTTATCCCTTGGATACTGGTGTCTGTACCTGCCGTTGGATGGATAACGCTGATTTGAGTATGTGCCATAGTATGATTGGGCCTTTCCAAAGTTTATATGCCTAGGTGAGTGTTTAGGGTTGTAAGAGCCATCTCTCCAGGAGAAGTCTCTTGTGCGTGGATGGCAATAAGTGAGGTTTGTACTGTGCCTCTTTCTGTACTCTTGCGGATAGGGGATCGTTTCATAAGCTCTTTGTTGTTTATTCCGGTATGACTGTAGTTTGGGATATTTTGTAGAGAACCCAGGTTGTGACCACTGTTTGGCCCCGCGAAATGGCTGGACAATTGTGCCTGTAGGCCATTGGTTCAGTTTGTAAGCCACATATTCAAATACTTTCCATATTGTTATTGTGGAGGAGACCCAACTAGGTTTGCAAGAAAGCTCCTTAATCAATACTTCTTCAGATTGAATGCCTTGATTTGTCAATATATTATGTATCTCTCTCTCAAAGGGGTTGCCAGGAATGCAAATATATATACCATGAACTTGCATTATTGGGTAACTGTGGCTGTGGGGGAGAGGACTTCGATGGAATGTTCAGATTAGAGACTACTTCTATTTTGTCTTTTCTGTTTTCTTCACTGTTTTGCAACCTATTGCTGGCTTGGTTATTTGTGTTGGATGGTGTAATTTGGTTGCCCTGGTTAATGCTAGTCGTTGTGTAGTTAGGAGTAGTAGAGAGGGGCTCTATATCTTCTTCGCTGTTTTGCAACCCTTTATTATTATAATGATTATTGTTATTATTATTAATATTATTATTATTATTATTATTATTATTATTATTATTATTTATATTATTATTATTATTATTATTATTATTATTATTATTATTATTATTTTATTATTATTATTATTATCATTATTATTATTATTATTATTATTATTATTATTATTATTATTATTATTATCATCATCATCATTATCATTATTATTATTATTATTATTATTATTATTATTATTATTATTATTTACTCTAGTATGATAATACGGGAAGTCGTGGAGTTATATTTCACCTGCATGACATTAATGTTGTATTCATTTTTTGGTAGCGAGGTTGGTGATAACATATAGGCATCGGATACTTTATAGGGGTTTATTTAGTTCTAAACTTATTCTACACCTCAATGATCCACGTCTCCACCTTAAAGTTCCCCGTCCCCTTAATATTAGTCTAAAATCTTATTCGTACCCCGATCAAGTTCGAACTGAGACTCTCTATGTACAACTAACTCTTACTTTCTTGTATGACCAAGATGGCATTGTGTGGCAGGCTTGGACAGCCCTGCCAATAGGCTTCCAGCTGGAGGAAATTTCCTCCCTTGTGGGTGGTATTATGGCGGGGCATCAAGAAGACCTATCGAGTATTTTCACAGGTTCATATAGGTATGTACATATAGATGTTTGTCGTGGGAATGTCTTGAACAGGATGACCACTTTGACCTCTATCGCACTTGGCGCCTATATGTGAGAGGCCTAAAGGCTGAACAATATATCCAATTGTCACGGGTTGGTAAACACCATCCTGCCCAGAAAATACATGGTGAATATTATTTACACCACTTGACTTTCCTACACCACGTGGGCTATCTCTATTTCACTTTATTTGTTATATTTATTTAGTACTTCTTATATACAGTACTTTCATATGACACTCCCCACCACCACCCTGAAATATTATATTTCAGACAAAGCATTAAACATTTTCTGAGAGTCATATAATTTTTACATATATTAACTATCATTATTTTACAAAACTAAACGGACCTGAACTATATAATCTGATGACTTAAGACATACAGTTTCATATAATTATCTAAACAGATTACAGGAATATCAAAATTACTATGCTCCTTAATGCTTACTAAAGTTCTCCTTCAAGAAATGCTATTGTCAAGGGACTTAATACATACAGAATATGCGATTTCTGAAAAAGCAACAATAGAAAAAAATATGTTCCTTACAATAAGCATTCTAATTAAAAAAAATCTGAATTAAGTGCTCACAATTGCAATGTATAGCTAATAATCATTGACAAAATTATTTAGGAAAAAACTAAATAAACTATTATTATACCCACTTAATATAAAATACAGTTGGATATGATCTCTACAAAGATTCAGCAATCAAAAAATGATTATCCTAGTACAAAATTATTCACAATGGCAATATATAGGTACTAATCATTGACAAACTTATTTAAGAAAAAATACTAGCTAAAATAGTGATAGTACCAAATTAACATAAAATACAATGGCTTATCAACAAAAATGATTGTCATCAAAATATAAGCACTGTTGATGAATAACAACTATTCATTAATGATACTTACTACATTAAACCTTATGCTACATAGTTTTTCCTATCTCTGTTTATTGCTTCTAGGGGAGGTACTGAGTTTTTCTTACCTTTAATTTAAAAGCTAAAGACACTACAGTTTTTATGTCCATCGAAAAATTTCCAAAGAAAGTGGGGACTTTTTCTTTCCCATTTTCATCAGTTTGGAGACGTAACTGAAAAGAAGTTATTAGACAATAATTTTTATGTTCATCGAAAATTTCCAAAGACAGTTGGAACTTTTTCTCTCCCGTTTTCATCAGTTTGGATACGTAGCTGAAAAATGTTATTGCCCTTTGGGACATGTCTAACATTTTAGTTATAGGGGTTATTCATCTCCTTTTTCATTTTTAGTTATAGAGGTTTTTCATCTCCCTTTTTCATTTTTAGTTATTAAGGATTTTCATCTCCCTTTTTCATTTTTAGTTATTAAGGATTTTCATCTCCCTTTTTCGGTCCCCAAGTCTCAATTCCCATCATTGCTAGGTCTTGGGCTTATTCCCACACCTGATTCCGTCATCCCTCACCTATCCACACCGGGACAGGTCCGGCATTGTCTCCAGGAACCGCGAATTCTATTTCTTGAGACCGGCCCGAACAACTGAAGGTCGCCATTATATCTATCATGAGCCTCATCCTACCGCGTTTGCGACTGTTGAGGCTGTATTGTGACCAATCTCCTCTCATTCACCTTGCCCGGGAAGGCGCATCTCCCTCCAGCTGAAAATTTGCAATGCAAACATAGGTTGGAGTAGATTTTAGGGCATGAAACTAGGGCCTAATATGGCTATTACAAATGCAAGAGAGAATAAATATGACCTCTGCGTACAAACAATGGCCTAATGTAAGCACTCAAAAGGTATACTTCGCTTCTCTGAATCTGCAGGCGCTTGCAATCTCTTCAATGGGTAAAAGGGACTGGTTTGAGAAAAAAAAACTTTAAATTCCAGGTTGGGGCTGCGTGGAAATAGGGTGGTTATTGTAAGTATGTGTCTACACCATTAGATCATTATTCCAAGATACTTAGGACGTAGCTGAGTAACTGATACATAACATTAGCATACTATAGATATCAAGGAGAAAAGTCATGGAATGCTGAGAACAGTCACTAAAGAAATATTTGAATTCCAAATAAAAAATACAACTCATATGGTTACTACTGATAGCATTACAAAAACGATAATTAGCAAAAGGGCCATGGAGTGATAACAACAATAAAGCCAACACAATAATCATAACAAAATTAATAATCATGATCATAATAAGAATATTGAAGATAGAAATAAAAATATTAAATGAGGAATAACAGTAAATATACAAATGATACTGTCAGTTTGAGGCAAGAATAGAGTTCTATACTTATTTATCATAAAATTGCTCATCTTAAATCAATCTCTTTTGGTCAGTCTCTTTTACTATTCGAATTCCTGCAGTAATAATAATAATAATAATAATAATTATAATATATATATATATATATATATATATATATATATATATATATATATATATATATAT
>JAXCGZ010009849.1:20000-30000 GCA_037179515.1 Halocaridina rubra
TATATATATATATATATATATATATATATATATATATATATATATATATATATATATATATATATATATATATATATATATATATATATATATATATATATATATATATATATATATATATATATATATATATATATATATATATATATATATATATATATATATATATATATATATATATATATATATATATATATATATATATATATATATATATATATATATATATATATATATATATATATATATATATATATATATATATATATATATATATATATATATATATATATATATATATATATATATATATATATATATATATATATATATATATATATATATATATATATATATATATATATATATATATATATATATATATATATATATATATATATATATATATATATATATATATATATATATATATATATATATATATATATATATATATATATATATATATATATATATATATATATATATATATATATATATATATATATATATATATATATATATATATATATATATATATATATATATATATATATATATATATATATATATATATATATATATATATATATATATATATATATATATATATATATATATATATATATATATATATATATATATATATATATATATATATATATATATATATATATATATATATATATATATATATATATATATATATATATATATATATATATATATATATATATATATATATATATATATATATATATATATATATATATATATATATATATATATATATATATATATATATATATATATATATATATATATATATATATATATATATATATATATATATATATATATATATATATATATATATATATATATATATATATATATATATATATATATATATATATATATATATATATATATATATATATATATATATATATATATATATATATATATATATATATATATATATATATATATATATATATATATATATATATATATATATATATATATATATATATATATATATATATATATATATATATATATATATATATATATATATATATATATATATATATATATATATATATATATATATATATATATATATATATATATATATATATATATATATATATATATATATATATATATATATATATATATATATATATATATATATATATATATATATATATATATATATATATATATATATATATATATATATATATATATATATATATATATATATATATATATATATATATATATATATATATATATATATATATATATATATATATATATATATATATATATATATATATATATATATATATATATATATATATATATATATATATATATATATATATATATATATATATATATATATATATATATATATATATATATATATATATATATATATATATATATATATATATATATATATATATATATATATATATATATATATATATATATATATATATATATATATATATATATATATATATATATATATATATATATATATATATATATATATATATATATATATATATATATATATATATATATATATATATATATATATATATATATATATATATATATATATATATATATATATATATATATATATATATATATATATATATATATATATATATATATATATATATATATATATATATATATATATATATATATATATATATATATATATATATATATATATATATATATATATATATATATATATATATATATATATATATATATATATATATATATATATATATATATATATATATATATATATATATATATATATATATATATATATATATATATATATATATATATATATATATATATATATATATATATATATATATATATATATATATATATATATATATATATATATATATATATATATATATATATATATATATATATATATATATATATATATATATATATATATATATATATATATATATATATATATATATATATATATATATATATATATATATATATATATATATATATATATATATATATATATATATATATATATATATATATATATATATATATATATATATATATATATATATATATATATATATATATATATATATATATATATATATATATATATATATATATATATATATATATATATATATATATATATATATATATATATATATATATATATATATATATATATATATATATATATATATATATATATATATATATATATATATATATATATATATATATATATATATATATATATATATATATATATATATATATATATATATATATATATATATATATATATATATATATATATATATATATATATATATATATATATATATATATATATATATATATATATATATATATATATATATATATATATATATATATATATATATATATATATATATATATATATATATATATATATATATATATATATATATATATATATATATATATATATATATATATATATATATATATATATATATATATATATATATATATATATATATATATATATATATATATATATATATATATATATATATATATATATATATATATATATATATATATATATATATATATATATATATATATATATATATATATATATATATATATATATATATATATATATATATATATATATATATATATATATATATATATATATATATATATATATATATATATATATATATATATATATATATATATATATATATATATATATATATATATATATATATATATATATATATATATATATATATATATATATATATATATATATATATATATATATATATATATATATATATATATATATATATATATATATATATATATATATATATATATATATATATATATATATATATATATATATATATATATATATATATATATATATATATATATATATATATATATATATATATATATATATATATATATATATATATATATATATATATATATATATATATATATATATATATATATATATATATATATATATATATATATATATATATATATATATATATATATATATATATATATATATATATATATATATATATATATATATATATATATATATATATATATATATATATATATATATATATATATATATATATATATATATATATATATATATATATATATATATATATATATATATATATATATATATATATATATATATATATATATATATATATATATATATATATATATATATATATATATATATATATATATATATATATATATATATATATATATATATATATATATATATATATATATATATATATATATATATATATATATATATATATATATATATATATATATATATATATATATATATATATATATATATATATATATATATATATATATATATATATATATATATATATATATATATATATATATATATATATATATATATATATATATATATATATATATATATATATATATATATATATATATATATATATATATATATATATATATATATATATATATATATATATATATATATATATATATATATATACATATATATATATATATATATATATATATATATATATATATATATATATATATATATATATATATATATATATATATATATATATATATATATATATATATATATATATATATATATATATATATATATATATATATATATATATATATATATATATATATATATATATATATATATATATATATATATATATATATATATATATATATATATATATATATATATATATATATATATATATATATATATATATATATATATATATATATATATATATATATATATATATATATATATATATATATATATATATATATATATATATATATATATATATATATATATATATATATATATATATATATATATATATATATATATATATATATATATATATATATATATATATATATATATATATATATATATATATATATATATATATATATATATATATATATATATATATATATATATATATATATATATATATATATATATATATATATATATATATATATATATATATATATATATATATATATATATATATATATATATATATATATATATATATATATATATATATATATATATACATACATACATACATACATACATACATACATACATACATACATACATACATATCATTATTATTATTATTATTATTATTGTGTCATATTGCTTTTATTATTATCTCACCGAGCGTCACCAAGTTGTCGTATGAATTTTGGACTTCCACTTGAATTCACACTTTGTAAGATGAATGGGTTATCTCACCGTTTGTCACCACTGACGTATTGGTTTTGTTTATCCCATCTAATGACACCACTGACGTAGGGCTTTTCCTCCTACGTATATAAACTGATAATTATGGTAGCGTGGTTTATTAGGGTATCAATATTAGTACCTGATGGGTACAAGGTAGGAATGGACAAGCAGTAGTTCCTTTACTTATATTTATTCTAGAGTACAACACATCCGACGCCTCAATGCCCCAATGCCCCCACCCTATGACTATCACAATCTATGATCTATTCGTGCCCCTGGCAATATTCTAACTAACTGTCTCTGCCCTGGGTGGCTCTTTAAATACCCCCAGGGGCAGGGCGTGGCTTAACATCCAATTCTCCAATGAAATCAGTCAGATCTAGTCCAGCTAATCAGCGCCAGGTTCAAAGTGGAATCCCGCCTACTTCCGAGGAGGAGTTATTGGGCATCTTCCCCTGGGCGTGTACCTGTGTACGAAACCTAAGTTTATGTTTCGTGCGGTTTAGGAAAGGGCTAACTCTCGGCCTTTCCCACCCTCCGCAGGTACTCCATGTCGGATGCCAAGCCTCAGGGGTCCGGTCACATATCTCCTTGACGCCCTCTACAAACACCGGCCGCACCGCAGAAAACAAGTGGGGAGAGTATTCTATTTCACCCTAGCCTCACATGTTTCTCTTCACGACTTGTGGTGTTTTCGAGGACCGAGGGTCCCTTATCCTGTAGGCCTCTTGGGGGGGGTGCATGGCGCCAGCGGTTAGTTCCAGGTGCCTAGCCACAACTCTTGGTGGTCCCAAGGGGACACATGGGCGGCACAAAAACTCAATAACAGTGAGGGCATGTAATAGAATATCCGTGGCCTCGACTAACCGTTACCCCTCAAGAGCTGTTACAAGTTTCAGATTCTGGCTTCAGCATGGCGGGCTGGCTTCAGCATGGCGGGCTGGCTTCAGCATGACAGAAGTCATACGACATCCCTCCCAACCAAAACTGAAATATTTCTTATTTCAGTCGAAGCATGGACTAGTTTTCCGGGAGCTCTTGGACATATCCTAGCTAACATTAGTTTACAATAGAAATGGGGCCGAATTATTTAAGCTATTTTCTAAGAATTCCTATACAAAGTACACAAACATAACATATAGAGAGTACCTTTACAGACAACTAGAGCATGCAGGGTCTATGTCCTTGTTGGAAATCTGAAATACAAACATATTCTTATATTTAAACATTCTACTTCTCTCGTTTCTTTAAAAGACAAAATTGAGTTAATTACAGTAGGATTATGACTCATTTAGAACATTAGCAAACAATTGAGTATGTATAAACATGTAAAATGCAATAGACTATAACATCAACAGTAATTTCTATAAGAGACCTTACCTTCAGAAATTCTATTCCTATCATTATTAGGGGCATTGATTTGTCTTAAAATTAAGCCTTAAAAACTACTCCTGAAACAAAACATGTGTTACTTTCATATTATATTACTATTTAGAGACCAATGGAGAGGACGACTTTCGTTTTCTCTGTCTAGGACGACTTTTACTTTCTCTGTCTAGGACGACTTTTACTTTCTCTGTCTAGGACGACTTTTACTTTCTCTGTCTAGGACGACTTTTGTTCTCTCTGTCTAGGACGACTTTTACTCTCTCTGTCTAGGACGACTTTTGTTCTCTCTGTCTAGGACGACTTTTACTTTCTCTGTCTCTTGCTCATGAATTCTTGCTAGGTGCGATTCCCCGGTTTCCCTCGGGGATTCTTTCGCTTTCACATCCCCCGCCGTCCTCGCTGCAGGCCCATGTTTGTTGCCATATCTCCGTTACTCGGTTAGGCAAAGCAAAAAGGACAAAGACTGGGCCCCATCCCGCGAATCCTTCCAGCCCGGCTTTCTCGTCCTGCCCTCGGCCGATCTTGACTAAGACCCCCACGCAGGAGACCTGCAACGTCACAGCGTTTCTCTTCCTTTACGGCCCTCGCACGTACCTTCGAAGTAGATCTCGGGATGAAAGTTTGAACCTATATCACTACTACAGTTGTAAGAAAGGTTCCCTATGACTTCAGGGTACCAACAATGGCCATACATTGGTAATCGAGGCTATACTTTGCCTCCCCTGCAACTGCAAGTGATTGCAATCTCTATTCAATGGGCATTAGGGACTTGTCTGACGGACAAAATCTAAAGACTTTTAGAACTTGCAGGTCGGGGCTGCCTAGGAATAGGGTGGTAATGGAAGGTATGTGTCTACACAACTAGATTATTATTCCAAGATACTTAGGACTTAGCAACTACTACATAGCATTACTCTACTATAAATGTCAAAAAGAACAATCATTAAATGCTGAGAAAAGCCACTAAAGAAACATTCTTATTAGCGGTGGCTACAGTAACATCAAGTATGAATTCAGATAGAAGATACAAATCATCAAGCTACTGCTGATTTCATTTCAAAAATAGTAATTAGCAACAGGCCATTGAGAGATAGCAACAATATCAGTCAACATAATAACATTACTAATAATCATGATTAAAAAATAAGGATAATAAACAATAAAAATAAATATACTAAATCAAAAATATCAATATATATACAATGGAGACTGATATTCAGAAGTAAGAACAGAGTTCTATACTTATATTTCATAGTGATGCTCATTCCAACACAGTCTCTTTTAATATTTAAATTCCTGCTGTCATAACCAATGTATATATATATAGCATAAGTGGCAACTTGCTGGCTCCACAATTTGTCAATGGGAGTTCTATCTATTCTCTAAACAGTTGCGACATGTGGCAAAAATTATTTATGCAAATGGCGGTACTACCGATGTCTTATCAGTATTTATGCAATAACAGCATGCAACAATCTATTGACTGCAATAAAATGTAGGCACAATTATCGCCTAGCTTCGCTGGAAAAAAACACACAAAAAACTCAAAGACGGCAACGTTCTGTTAGCAGCAGGAGAGGCCTCTGTCAGTTTCAGAGTCGAGTGAAAGGTAGGAGAGAGAGAGAGAGAGAGAGAGAGAGAGTGACTGGGCGACCGTGAAATACGTTGCGGTTTCCACTCACAAGTCAGCTGAGACTTGCCTTCGTCCTTCAACTTGTAGTGAAAATAAAAAATCGTCGCAGAGTATCTCTAATAATAAAATAAATAAACAAATGAACGTGAACAAACGTTAGCAATGACTATCGATAGAGTTTTACGTTTATTATCAGCGGCTATTCTCATTCCCTCATTAACAAAAACAAAAGCAAAAAGAACTTAGTGTACAACTGCAGAACTGTCGAAGCATAAATCCATTCCTCTCTGTTTAATCTTGATAAGGACTTTACTGTAGCGGCATACACATCCTTGTCTATAATGACAATCTCTCTCTTTTCATGCTATAAATCAGAGGGTTAAGTCGAAGCACACACACTGATGAAATTAAAGCAAAAAAACTAAAATCATATGTGACAGTATCCCTACTACTATCAACAAAAGTACAAATATCTTTTTCTTAACAACTTCTTAAAAAGGACTTAAGTGTCATTAATTTTAACTTTAAAACTCAGCAAATAATCTCTAATAATCTCAATTATCTTTAATTAGCCCGATTGTAATCTAAAATTCATGAAAATGATAGGGATTAACCATGGTTATCTCTAGATAATCTTTTCAGAATCCTTTAATTAAGATTTTAAAGATTTCTTCAATACAAAAAGAACTATAACAAAAACGGGTACCTAAGAATATAAAAAGTCTATCTCTGTGTATGCAATAATAAAAACAAAAAGTATATTTCATTATCAACAGTAAAGAATGCATTTTGCTTAATTTCAAATTCTCGTACGGAGTTGTACATAAACAATTCAAACATAAAATATATATCTTCTTTTACTATCTCGAATTTGACTTATATCTGCTCTCTCAAATACGGGATACAGCTGTGTAACATTCTTGTTGTCATTTCGTGTCAGCTCTCACTCTATGACCAAGCCGAAATAATTTTGATAAAACATTATCATGGCTAAAACTCGCAAAGTTTTACTTCATCAATCTAACATATCTCTTCAGACAAATAATGTATATACTGCAGCTAGCAAAGAAAATAAAGAATCATTCATAGATTCACGTCCTTTATCACGTAACATCTATCTTGGAATCTCTCGGAAATCGAATAATAATCTCAATGGCGGAGTAGGGGACAAAACAAAAATAAAACAAACTCGGCATTTCAACCATATCTGGGCAGGTGGAGAATTACCTTCTCATCCATATCCCTCACTAGATATTGCAACAGCGCATCACCTCCCATAAATACACTCTGATATGGCATGCAGAAGGACCTGGCGGAGCAGGGGAACGATCCTCGCAGATTCCCCAATCATGCTTCCTAACGGTGCTTTCCGCGATTTCACCCCCTAGAGCAACCCTCCCATTATACCCCCATTACACTCATTATACTCATTCGCTCACATGCGCTCACATTCAAACTTGCATTCCCTTTCTGTAAAATTCCCTTTTATTTACAACATGTTGGTTTTCCTTTCCCGGTCTCTCTGAAGAAGAGTAAAGGTGAAATCTCGGCTGAGCCGTGCGGTCACAGACTTCCTCACCAGTCCTAGGTCCCATTCTAACGAACAAACAAACATTCTACTCCCTTGAAGCTACGTTTGGGTGACACTGAAAAACCTTCCCTATTCTAGGACAGCACAAATTTCTCTAATTTACTCTTACTTTCGCCTGCATAGCGTGAAATTAAAAAACTCATCTCTAAACAATATCACAAAATTTCTTATTCTTCAAAAATAAAATGCCACACACGTATCGTAATATTAATTCCTTCGTCATAACAACATTAAAAAACAATCCGTCATTTATGTTTTTCTTTCGCTAAAACATTACTCCCGCGGATAAAAAAAACAAACAAAAAAGAAAGAACCTTGAAAACAGGCGCAATCTTAACACTCGATTTCTTACGCTTTAAGAAATTTATATAAAAATGATTTTACACGTACTTTAAAATATCAAAGCTCAGTACAATTACTACAGATTTACAATAACGAGGTTGGGAGATCGAATGGTCACTTCCACATTCCTTTCTCGAAAACCACACGTGTTCTAAGTAAAACCTTAAAAGCAGATTCAAGTATATTACTCCCTGTAATTCTTACACTTAAGAAATTAATAGACTGTAATAGTGATTTCACGTGCATTAAATTTGTCAATTAAAAAAATCGATACATTCGCGTTCTTAAAATTCAATCTAGGCATTAATACAAATAAATGGAACACACTTCCAACGAAATTTCTTTACATTACTCAAATTATAACAAAAAACGGAGTTTATTACTGCTTATAGCTATTAGTACAAATTATCCATGTTAGTAATGGGTACAGAAATTCTACTTTTATCAACTTATTAAGCGCCACACCCCTTATAAGCGGGTTGGCTGAGTCAAAGCATAACTACAAGATAAAATGGCGGCGTCCACCGACCTCAATTTCTTTTACTAATTGTCCCATTACTCACTGGATACAGATCACAAGTACTTAGCTTATTTT
>JAXCGZ010009849.1:37500-42500 GCA_037179515.1 Halocaridina rubra
ATATAAGTACTGTAATACGGTATAATAACAAATGGATATTTTATCAAGTTTTGCCTTTTGTCTGCGCGTAGGATCTAAGAGAACATGCCATATTACATGAACACATAAATGATAATACAAAAGTCTTCGGAAAACAAATGCGTGGGGATAACTTATTTCAAAATGTTCTCATACTCAAAAGCATGAAGTATTTCTAGTATTTAGCACATTTTTTTTCCCTCTTAATTTTTTATGCTACGATTAAAACAAAACCACACGCGTATTGCAACTAATTTATAGTAATATTACGAGAGGAAAATAACAGATACAATGTATTAATAAATTGAAGAGACAAGCAAAAGCGGGAAATTTGAAAAAATAAAAGGATTATATATATATATATATATATATATATATATATATATATATATATATTATATATATATATATATATATATATATATATATATATATATATATATATATATATATGCATGTAGTAGGTTGGCCCATGACAGCAGCCGCCCGTTGCGATACTACAGCTGAAGGATTTGTAAACTTATATAGGATTGTCCAGGACAGTTCGATGTTAAGTCTTCCTTCAGTTATGGTTCTTATTTTATTCCTACATCAACACGGAATATTCTTGGATATTCATTACACATCTCCTATTATCCCTTCACATCTGACAAGTCATTACTCTTAATCTCTGTTTCTATTTACTTTATGTATTCTTCGTGCCCAGGCCAGATGAGGGCTGTTTTATTTTATTATTTTTGTTTGGCCCGTCATAGTGTAAAAAAAAATAATATATATATATATATATATATATATATATATATATATATATATATATATATATATATATTATATATATAGCTTTGTTGAAGAAGAAAGATGTAAGCATTCAGCGGTTCTTAGCAGAGTAGGAGAAGAAAACGGGTGTTAGGGGCAGGGGGTTATTTTCGAAGCTGAAAGGGTTAAAGTAGAATAACTGAATGCTGGCCACCTGTTCCAACTACTGGGAGACCTCGAGGGCATACCAAACATCGTCTATTGCTTTTGATATCACACGACAATTTTTCATGACTCTCCTCTCTCCTCCTCTCTCTCTCTCTCTCTCTCTCTCTCCTCTCTCTCTCACACACACCACACACACACACACACACACACACACACACACCACACACACACATACGAAGAATGCCATCGTCTAAATATAAGAACTGAGAATAAAGCATCCCTGAATAGTTGTTTCTAACAATACACCAAAAGATATACACCACATATTCTTAATGGTTTTTTTTTATCATCAGAGATTAAGAAGAACACCTCTCTTTGGATTGTTCAGAGTATATCTTGATATCTTTGAATAAGAGTGAAATTCTCCAAAGATAATGTTCATGGATTTTTTGATATTTTAAAACGTATGTATGGACATCCAAAAGCTTAAGACTAATAGGTGTCTTGAAAGACGGGTATTTCATCTTTTGTTTATGAATCCTATATAAAAAACAACTCAAATCATGCAGATTTTTAACGCAGAATGGAATTACTTTCTAATATCACTCCAAAAAAAAATATTCATAAAAAATTCAATTCCTTTATGTACTTGATTTTCTATCATAGCGATATACTTAGCTATGCAAGCAAATACAATGCATCGCTTAATCATATCTTTCCATTATCTTAATATATTCAGCATTTGCATTGCCTCTATAAAAAAAGCATATATACGAAGTACTGATAGGACAATGATCTTCTTCTTCTTTATGTCGACTGCAGTAAGTTTTTTTTCATAATTGTATATACAGAAAAAAAAGAGTAAGCAATAGAAAAATTAAATACTCTAATAACTAGTCCTTAACAAACGATAAACATCAGTAACTGGGATCAATTAGCAAACGAAAATCGAATATGCGAATGCCATAAGCAAAGGAGTTGGTCTCAGAAAGGAAGGAGGGAGACATAAATCGATCCTGAGATTGTACGTGAATATTTTTCAGAGATGTCAGCGAAAGATAATGGAAAATCAGCTTCCATTAATGTTTCTCACTAATTTCCTGTCATTAAATGAGAAAAAAAAATCTCATATACGCCAAGAATGAGTAGGGAACAAGTTCGAGCAATCTTTACTTTGATTCATGACTATTTAGGAACGCTTGAAACGGCAATAATTTCTCTCTCCGCTTTTAATTTACTCCCATCAATTACCTCAGCCACTTGGAAATGAAGCATAAAACTGCTGTAGGAAACTGCATAGCGTGATTAAACAAGAATCTGGAAACAGCCAAGAGAGGTTTCATAAATTTAATCACCATCAAGGGAGCCAAACAAGCTGTCCGCTTAAATAGCTTTAACCAGTCGTTTCAGCCAGACTAACTGGCTCCTCTCTCTCTCTCTCTCTCTCTCTCTCTCTCTCCTCTCTCTCTCTCTCTCTCTCTCTCTCTCTCTCTCTCTCTCTCTCTCTCTCTCTGTACCATTTGCCTGGACCCAAGCTGTTACAGTATATCCTAAGCATCGGCAATGCTTGACTTGAAAGAGGATGAGAGCATCTGGCGAGCGTGTTCTCTCTGGCAAGGCCAAAACCTTTACTCAAGCCTGCAAGGCTGGAAATCACATCAATGCAACATCCGTTCAACCTTCAGTCAGCGACCAATGGCGGATAACGTTGGAATAAAGTAAATACACAGGGAAGTATGCGATATCTCTATACACTTGACTTGGATACAGGGTACAAAATGATTTTCCGACTTATTCCATGAATAAAATGCTATATTTCTATCCCACATTTTTACTGTTATTGAACTGCGACCTATTAAATTGATATTTTGACCTTTTATAAACTAATATTTCAGGTTTCAACAAAACATTAATTTTATGTTTCACACTAAGTATCATTATTTTTATTCGCACATCAGTAATCCTGTAATATCTTTATGTGTATTTAAAAGTGTGTAAAGTATGCAATATATTCATGGTATAGATCGGCTTTTGTTATCAACAATTTGCGCTTAGGATTCAGAGACACTGTACTTGTATGTATCAAATGTTTCTGTGATATTCAAAGAGAAGAATATATATGTAACGTGAAAAATATATCTGACGCATATTTATTTTAGATGCCACCGAGGGAAAACAAACAATGTTTGTATCACTCCAACCCAATTAAACTTTACTTTTAATAAACAATGTACATGGCAAATTTAAAAGATATTTTTATAGTTATTCAACGAGCAGACAGTAAATACAATAGTGCATACACACAATTAATTGAGCAAGGGTAATTATTTTGTACTCTTGCATGGAGGCCCGTTCATTATTAAATTAAAAGAACACAATCACTTTTAAGACTATAAAGTTTGTAACTTTGATAGGAGCATTTTCTAGCTATTCTAATATCACAATGAAAACTTTTTCTCCACCTTGTCCTTGGTTTGAACGTGCCTGCTCCATGGCTATTCAGGTCAAGAATTGGGCTCACCGGTCGTACCAAGACTCTCCTTCTGATTTAACTCCGTCTGTTTTTGTTCTAGCCAGGAATCTCTGTACTACTCAGATTCAAAGGTCTAAAGCTTCCTTTACATGAAGTAAAGTTGAAGACTTTAACTCCTCTTCTACTGATAAAAGTTTCTGGTCCTTAGCCAAAAACCGCTTAAAAAATTCTGTAACTCAATCTTTCCATCTCTCATTCGTTCTGATACTTCTATAGCTTGTTTTCCTACTGACAAAGCCACTCTCTTTGGCTCTCATTTTTCTGCCAACTCTTCTATAAACGATTCCAGCACACTTGTCCCTCAATCTTTACCACTCTTTAACCCTATGCCCTCCCTTATCTTTTCTTCACGCAAACTTCATAAGGTTCTTCACGTGCTAAAAACGAATAAGGCATCTGGTTCCGATGGTATCCCTGCAATAGTCCTTAAGAAGTTTGAACTGGCTCTTGGGCTTTGTCGTCTTTTTTCACCTCATTATCTCATCCAGTATCTATCCCACTTCTTGGGAGCATGCTCTAGTTCAGTCTGTTCCTAGGAAGAGTAACTGCTCTTTTTCTTCAAACTATCAACCTATTGCCCTTACCTCTTCAATCACTAATGTATATGAAGCTTTGCCCAATGCTCACTTCTTGGAATGCCTTGAATCTAAGTAACTTTTCTCCGATCAGTAGTACGGCTTTGGAGAGGCAAGACCCACTGATGACCTCCTGTCCTATCTTAGTCATATATGGTCATCTTCTCTGAGGAACTATGAGAGATAATTTGTCGTTGCATTTAATATCTCTAAGGCTTTTGACAGAGTCTGGTACTAGGCTCTGTTAACCAAACTCCCTGCCAATGGCTTTACCACTTCTCTCTGCTCTCTAATTTCCAGTTTTCATTCTGACTGCTAATTGTTGACGGTGCAACATCTAGCCTGTTCCCTGCTACCAGTGGTGCTCCAAAGGGCCCTGTTCTTTCACCTAGTCTATTCCTTCTCTTCATCAACGATCTGCTTCATTCCCCAACCTCCTCTCTTCTTCATGACTTTGTCGATGATTCTACCTTTCATTTTTACTCTGCCATTTCTTCACAACCTTCATGTTTCTCGTAATCAGTCTCGCATCACTCTTTCTTCTACTCTCAACTATGATTTGCAAAGGGTATCTGAATGGGGCACCAAAAATTTTGTTAAATTTAATTCCTCGAAGACAGTTTATGGATATATCTTTATCTTCTCCTCATGATAGCTCTATTGTTGTCGAAACTAACGAAATTTACCCAATTAAGTTTATTAACATATTAGGAATCCAGTTAGCTTCTAACTTGCTTTGGAAGAATCAAATAATCTAAATTTCTAAATCTGCATCCAAAAATTTGGGGGCTCTGTTTCGTTTTAGTCATTACTTTTCCTCTTTACAGTTACTTGATATGTATAAAGGTCTTATTCATTTCTGCTTACAATACTGCTCGCACATCTAGGGTGCTTCTTCTTATACTTTTCTCCATTAATAAGCCTTCTCTTTCTTCTAATCTGGTTTCTCT
>JAXCGZ010009849.1:50000-55000 GCA_037179515.1 Halocaridina rubra
ATATATATATATATATATATATATATATATATATATATATATATATATATATATATATATATATATATATATATATATATATATATATATATATATATATATATATATATATATATATATATATATATATATATATATATATATATATATATATATATATATATATATATATATATATATATATATATATATATATATATATATATATATATATATATATATATATATATATATATATATATATATATATATATATATATATATATATATATATATATATATATATATATATATATATATATATATATATATATATATATATATATATATATATATATATATATATATATATATATATATATATATATATATATATATATATATATATATATATATATATATATATATATATTAATATGTCACAACAGTGTAACTTGTGTTTAAGAGGTCACCATGCTCTAAATGGAGTGTAGACGATAGCAGCATGGGTGAAGAAACTCTCCATAGCCCTACGCACTCTTGCATCACTTACCTTGCATTGTAACCAGTGTTGCCACTCAATAATTTGAGAAAAAAACTAGACTGTACCTCCAAAACCCACTAGACTTACCTAAAAACTACTAGATTTATTTTTTCAAGTACGTGAACATTTATCACCTAATATAGCCTTAAAATATGTACTGTAATTTTCTTACCTTTAAGATTCACATAAAGACTTGAAGTGGAAGGTCTTCTACTGTTCCTTCCTCTTCTTCAGGGTATATAGTTGCCACTTCTGACTTGGAACAATTTGCCATTAAGCGCTGATGACATTTTCCATTTTTCAAGTCATTAAGGAGAGATTTTGATGGGTTCCAACTGCAGCAAGATCCTCCTTGTCAGCCAACTGCTTACATTGCAAGCATTCTGTTTGCAACAGTTTTAGTTAACAACCGGTTTGAATGCTTGGTTTTGATGATGTTGACCTTTGAAAACATCCACTCAACTGCAGCGGATGATTGTGGCAAGACCAATAAATATCTCATAAATTCTGCAAGGGTAGAAAATTTGGCCTCTCTTCTATCCTTTACTTCAAATAGTTCTTGCCAAAAAGTTGTTGGTGACAGGCTCAAATACTGAATGCTTGCCTCACAATGCAACAAATCTTCCCACTGTTCTTGCAAGTCATCAAGATCTGGCTCTTTCACAAGTGTCGGAAAATGAACAGCCAACTGTGCAATAGACTTAACTTTTCGTTGTGGAGAGAGAGCAGCTTTTGGATCGATAACTGAAAGTTGTGCTAGGACACCAGCTTCTTCCATGGGAAATCTCTTTCTTATTTGCACACACAGTTCAACTAAAATATTTTGTCAATCTGCATGATTAGTAGGTTGGCCACGTCACCAGCCGCACGTTGAAACTAGGACTGGTCCAGACAGTTCCAGGATGATTCTTCCTTCAGGACGGTTCTTTCCTCATGCCTACATCTACACTGAATATTCTGGGATATTCATTACACATTTCTTGCTATTCCATTACATTTCACAAGTCACAACATTCTGCACATCTGTCTCTTTTACTTTCCTTTTCCTTACATATCGTTATTATTTATGGAAGGTTCACAACTAATGGCCCCCAGTACCCGGCATAGTGGGGCGCGAAGAATCTCCGGTGATCGTGTTGACTCCACCATTGGCTTGAGGGCAGACACGCCTGGTGGTAGTAATAGTTCTGCTCTTAACCTTGCACCTCCCAATAGATCTGCTTCTTTCACTCTTCATTATTCAAACATTCGTGGGCTGAACTCTAATCATTCGTCTGTGGAACAGCACTTGGGCACTTTCCTCCCTAACCTCCTCCTCCTATCTGAAACCCAGTTGTCAATACATGCTTCCACTGACCCATTCCTAATCTCTCACTATAATCTGTATACTCGTTTTTGTTCCAAAGGTGGGGTCTGCTGTGCATACTGCAACATTAACACTCCTACTGTGAGGCTCATGGACCTTGAATCCTCCTGACTTTAATGTTCTCTGGCTAAAAGTCTATCTCTCCACTACCACTATCATCCTTTGCTTCTGCTACTGTTCTCCAAACTCCACCGAGTTTGTGTCTTTCTTTGAATATATTTCCTTGTGCCATGAGTCCTTGCTACCTTCTCACCCACATGCCGAAGTTCTCTACATTGGAGACTTCAATGTACACCACAATGAGTGGCTTCATTCTTCTCACACTAATGTTGGAGGAAGCAAGGACCTTGCTTTCTCTATTACTCACAATCTGGAGCAAATTATCAAACATCCTACTAGTGTTCCTGATCATCACGAACATGCTGCAAACACTCTTGACCTATTTTATACTTCTAACCCTTCAAACTACTCTTATTCTGTGCTTTCCTCTCTTGGTAAATCTGACCACTCTATGATCTCTGTCTCTTCCATTTTCGCTCCCCCACCACCAATCCCTCCTACTCAGTGCCGCCTTTGGCACTTCGAGAGAACCCAAGATGAAAATTTGCGTAACTTTCTCTTTGACTTCCCATGGGATGACTACTGCTTTCGGTCCCGCAACCATGATCAGGTAGCTCTAAAAGTTGCCAAGATCATGACCGCGGGAATGGAGGCGTACATCCCCTCTTCTACAAAAACTTTCTCTCCCTCTAAACCTTGGTTTGACCGTGCCTGCTCCATGGTTATCCAGGCTAGGTATCAGGCTCACCGATCTTACCAATCCTCTCCTTCCGATTTAACTCGCTCTGCTTTTATTATAGCTAGGAATCGCTGTACAGCTCAGATTCGAAGGTCTAAGGCTTCCTTTATAAGAAGGAAAGTTGATGACCTTAAGTCCTCTCCCACTGACAAATGCTACTGGTCCTTAGCCAAGAACCTCTCCAAAAACTTCTGTAACTCAAGCTTTTCCCCTCTCATTCGTTCTGATGGTTCTATAGCTTGCTCTCCCACTGACAAAGCCACTCTCTTTGGCTCTCATTTTTCTGCCAACTCTTCTATCAACGATTCCAGCGCACCTGTTCCTCAGTCTTTTCCCCTCTCTAACCCAATGCCCTCCCTTATCCTTTCTTCACGCAAAGTTCATAAGGTTCTTCGCTCTCTAAAGACGAACAAGGCATCTGGTCCCGATGGTATCCCATGCAAGGTTCCTAAAGGAGTTTGCAGATGAACTGGCTCCCGTCCTTTGCCGTCTTTTTCTCCTCATTCTGTCAACCAGTATCTATCCTTCATCTTGGAAGCTTGCTCTAGTTCAACCTGTTCCTAAGAAGGGTGACTGCTCTATTCCTTCTAACTAAAGACCTATTGCTCTAACCTCCTCTATTGCTAAAGTTTTCGAAACTTTGCTCAATACTCACTTCTTGAAACGCCTTGAATCTAACTCACTTATCTCCGATCACCAGTACGACTTCCGCAAAGCAAGATCCACTGGTAATCTCCTGTTCTATCTTACTTATGTATGGTCATCTTCTCTGAGGAACTATGGGGAATCCTTTGTCATCGCCCTTGATATCTCTAAGGCTTTTGACAGAGTCTGGCACAAGGCTCTGTTGTTCAAACTCCCTGCCTATGGCTTCACCCCTTCTTTCTGTTCTCTGATTTCCAGTTTTCTTACTGACCGTTCTATTTCTGTAGCTGTTGATGGTGCGACATCTAGCCCTTTCTCTGTTACCGGTGGTGTTCCACAGGGCTCTGTTCTTTCACCTACTCTGTTCCTTCTCTTCATCAATGATCTTTTACAATCCCCATCTTCCTCTCTTCTTCATGCCTTTGCCGATGATTCTACCCTTCACCTTTTCTCTGCCTTTTCTTCATAACCTTCATCTGTTACTCGTAATCAATCTCGTATCACTCTTTCTTCTACTCTTAACTCCGATTTGCAGAGAGTATCTGAATGGGGCACTCAAAATTTAGTTAAATTAAATGCCTCCAAGACACAGTTTCTGGCTATCTCTTTATCTTCTTCTCCTCCCGATAACCCTATTGTCTTCGAAACTATTGAAATTTACCCTCTTAACTCTATCAATATATTAGGAATCCATATAGCCTCTAACTTGTCTTGGAGGAATCACATAATCCAAATTTCTAAATCTTAATCCAAAAATTGGGGGTTTTGTTTCGTTTTCGTCATTACTTTTCCTCATTGCAATTACTTAAAATTTACAAAGGTCTTATCCGTCCATGCTTAGAATACTGCTCACACATATGGGGTGCTTCTTCCTTTACTTATCTTCTTGATAGGGTTGAATCTAAGGCTTTCGGACTCATTAATGATCCTTCTCTTACTTCTAACCTGGACTCTCTCTCTCTTCGCCGTAAGGTATCTTCCCTTTCACTTTTCTATCGCTACTACTTCCATCGCTGCTCTGATGAGTTGGCGAGTTGCATTCCTCCTCCACTGCCGAGGCCGCATAACACTCGCCAAGCGGCCTCATCTCACAGTTACTGTCTGGAGATTTGTAGCTCGTGGATTGGTCGGTGCAGTGACTGCTTCTTCCCATCTACCTCCAAACTCTGGAACTCTCTTCCTCCTTCTGTCTTTCCTAATTCTTATGACCTTTCATCCTTCAAAAAGCAGATCTATCGTCATCTCAGAGCCTAGTCTTCCATATCTCTGCGTCCTCAGTACTTTGATTGTTTTTTCTGTCTGTCGTTTTCCTTTGTGTGTCATTACCTCATCTCTGCCTTGCCCTTAACCTTTTACTTTTCCTTCGTCTTGGTATTTTCTCGTGCCCGGGCCTTTATTGATGAGGGCAGTTTCTGCCTGTCCCGGTGTCACACTCTTAAAAAAAAAAAAAAACTTTTTTTTTTTTACCTAGTTTCTCTTTCAACATCAGAGCTTCACATCTTCCACCAAGATTTATACTGTTGACATCAAGGTACAGATATGCATCATAAGGGTTAATCTCAGAAAGTTGGCGCTCTAGCACTTCGTTCTTAACAATCATGTTTAGGATGCTCCGATAATCATCAGAAATAGAGGAGTGGAGTGTACTAAGCCTGAAATAATCTGCC
>JAXCGZ010009849.1:57500-60000 GCA_037179515.1 Halocaridina rubra
ACTGCCATAAATTCAGACAATAATAATTCTGCATTGTGAACTTTATTGTTCGGATCTTCTTTTGGTTTCTTCATGAACTGCATAATAGTCACACTATTTTTCTTTGATTCATAGATTTTTATATGCTTTGATGTAGCTTTTTGGCTTATCAAACCACCTTTGTTTGGATTCTTTAGCTTGCAATCACATACTACACAAAGTACAACATTCTTATCTTTTGGATCTGCCTTGATCCAGTCTTTAAACTCAGAATCAGTTAGCCACTCGCTGTTAAATGACTGGCTGTACTACATCTCTTTTTTTCTTTTTTGGTGGAGTTTTATCTCCTCTAGAGCTTGCACTAGGGTTCTCCGAATCACTCATTGTCACCTAATGTTTCAGATCCTTTTGTTTAATTAACCACGATCTTAATCAAACTGAGGTCCCAGGCAAGAAGTCAGTGCAAATCACTCCTATATTGCTCATATTCTCACTCCATGATTAATGCTCGGCCTAATATCACCGTAATATATTTTGGTTCAGATGCACGATAATTCAGTGTATAGTCAACTGAAAATGCCTTATCTTCTAACCAGACAGTTTAATTAACTACCAGTAAATATATACAAAAGAAAATATACACTCGATGTTGACTGATTTATGAATATTTAATCAGAGAAGGTGCCATAGACGAATCATTCTGGGATAAGAAGGATTGGTGTGAGATGGAGTTGCGTGAGTTGCCCGCAGATATATAGGAAACAAACGAGAAGTAAACAAGTACCGTATCACCATACAACACACGAGTATTGCAAAAGGTTGCTAGGATAGGAGGGAGGGAGGGTCCTGATGGGTAGAGGGGATAGGGGAAGGGAAAGGGTCCCCTACACTTATCCTAAGAGAGAGAGAGAGAGAGAGAGAGAGAGAGAGAGAGAGAGAGAGAGAGAGAGAGAGGTTGGCTTATGGCATCAGCCGCCCGTTACGATACTACAGCTGAAGGTTTTATGAACTTAAATAGGTCTGTCCAAGGACAGTTCGATGTTAAGCCTTCCTTCAGTTACGGTTCTTTTTCTATGCCTACAGCTACACTGAATATTCTTGGATATTCATCACACATCTTTTATTATCCCTTCACATCTGACAAGTCATAACACTCTTCATGTCTGTTTCTCTTTACTTTATGTATTCTTCGTGCCCAGGCCCGATGAGGGCTGTTTATTTTATAATTTTTTTTAACCCTTCCTGGTGTCACAATCATCAAAAGAAAAAAATATATATATCCTGTCTTTGTAATGAAATACTACTAGATTTGTCTGATTTTAAAGAAAAAATTACTAGACTACTAGATCGAATCCAAAAATACTAGTTCTATTAGGAAAATACTTGGAGTGGCAACACTGATTGTAACCTAATACTCAGTGCATTTTTGCGCTCCTTTCCCTCAGCATTACTCCCATCTCCACACTGCCACTGCTGAAGTCTTTGTCCCCCCTCCCAACAGTCCATCCATTGCACACTCTCCCTTTACCTCTGCCTTTCTACTCTGAAGCTTGGTGGGCCACAGCAGTCACAGTTGGTTTTCTTTGCCCATTCCCTCAGGCAAGACTTCTTTGTCTCAGATAATCAAATTTTCTGTGGTTGCATTATATCCTACTTGAAGTTCAGTTACAGTCATTTATAATCACTTTTTTGAGTATTTTAGCATGTAATTTCATCGAATATTAGCTTAGTTGTACTACAAAAATATAAATGAAGTCAAGTAGTGTTAATGACTTATTTTTTTCTCATGAAAAAGTTACAAGTTCTGGTCTAAGAAGAACTAGCAGAGTAAAATTCCCGTATCTTTTGTGACTAATTTTGATTTGCATAAATATCCTCCATGCTGAGCTCTTCATTAAAGGAAAATTGCTTTCCCTCATTCCTAGTCTGTATCACAGCGTTAAGTTGTTCAGTTGCTTGACTCAGGATGTGAGTACCCTGTATTCGATACAACCTCTGGGTTTTAGGTAGGGCATCCAACCGTAATTCCCAATACCCAATCTGTCTGCGTCCACCCCCATTCTAATGGGGATTAATAGTGACACATAAAGAACTAAAAAAATCTTCGTGGTTTCATATCTTAAATGATCTCTGGTAATTATAATAGAATTGTTCTAGTAAGCTCCAAGTTACCTCCCTGTTACATCTTTTCTTATATCTCACTCAAAGCATTTCTAACCGGTATAGTTTTTCTGGGGCAAGTCACATTCACAAAAGTATATATATATATATATATATATATATATATATATATATATATATATATATATATATATATATATATATATATATATATATATATATATATATATATATATATATATATATATATATATATATATATATATATATATATATATATATACATATATATATATATATAAATATATATATATATATATATATATATATATATATATATATATATATATATATATATATATATATATATATATATATATATATAATTATATATATATAT
>JAXCGZ010009850.1:0-15000 GCA_037179515.1 Halocaridina rubra
TAGAATTACAAGCACACACACACACACACACAATTCTATATGCAACTCAAGACTATACTCAGTGAATCAAACTGAAACTAAAGATGAATGAAAAGGTGAGTAAAATAGTTTAGGCATTGAGTCCCTAACATAAAATTAGTCGTATTATTGTAAGGACTCTATTAGATGAAATATTGATGATATTAACTTAGGTCTTCAGACACCTCGTTGCGGGTAGATTCAAAGTAGTAACTAAAGAATACAAAAAACTTTAACAGATTATATTTATTATTGGTATTAAAGGACGGAGTCTGAGAGCCACACATAAGAATTTAACTTCTAAATATTTGAATGAATTATTGCAACAAACAGATATTTAAAATATTTTTTGAGTACTAAACGCGAACTGATTAATTATAAGCTCACTTTGAATATCAGACACGGATCACTGACTCTCTCATTGTGAAGGTATTCAAGATATATGGGTAAAAGTACAATTAAGGAAATTACCATCGATCAAAAGAGAAACTATGTATAGTCATTTTATTGCCTCCACAAAATACATGAACATATCCATGATAAAGGACAACTACTATTATGTGAAAAGGCAAAAAAAAAAAAAAAATAAATAAATAAATAATAATAATAATAATAATAATCATACTTGGAGATCTAAATGATGCTATCCTATCCTGCCAGTCAAAGCTTAAATTTCTTTTTAATAGACTCAATCTTCATCAGCTAATTGTCAAACCAACTCTTATAGCAAATACAATGTAAAACCTTCCTTGATGTAATAATATTATATGATATAGAATTACTCAGCTCGTCAGAAGTAGTAAATTACAATTTATGTGATCACGAACATATATCAGCCATGACAGATATGAAGAAACCTAGGAAGCAGACACCAACCAAAACTTTTCACAGTTTACAAAACTAGGGTTCGAATGGTTTCAGTAAGAGTTTATTTGTGTTTGAAAATCCAACGAGATTCTGAATATTGACGACGTCGAGGAATAAGTGCAAATAATGACAACAAACATCTTGTCTTGCTTAAATATTTTTACCCCAATAGTAACACAAAAAATAGCCCTCACCACTTCTTCATGGCTGAATGATGAAATAATGACCGCAATATCAAATCGAAATTAGATAAAGCAAAACCTAAAACAAAACCATAATGACTTACATGAAGAGTAATATAAACTGTCCATAAAAATAAAGGTAGAAACTCTTATTAAACAGGCTAAATCAAATAACTACAAAAGATAATTCCGGGATTGCAAAGCTAAAAAAAAAGGTAATATATGAACGATCAGAAAAGATATTGTATTAAGCAAACATAGGGAAAGAGGTGTACGAAACCATAAATTCAAACACCTCTCAAGAAAACCAAGATTAAATGGCTGGAACATTAAACTATCATGGTACTCTATATAAGCCTTAACTTATAGACATTATCTCAGTAATAAATATAGTAAAAACTAACTTGGAAAATAAAATTTTTTGTGGAGCAGATGGAATGTCTACTAACATCTTGAAAGAACTATTACCTATACTAGTTTTCTACATAACTGTCATTATTGACACCCCCATTGTCACAAGGGTATTCCCAGAAGAATGAAAATATGGAATTGTCAAAGAGGATCGAAGCAACTACAGATCCATTATCCTTCACCCAATTTTATCAAAATTTTAGAGATAATTGTAGCAAAGTAGTTGTATGAATACTTGTCAAGAAACTATCTATTTTCGAAACCCAGAACGGATTAAAGAGGGGTCTATCTACACAAACTGCCTTAAACCGATTATACAGAGACATGAATAACAATTAGATATCACTTCTTCCATTATGTGACATCTCAAAAGCCTTCGACAGTGTCTCTCATCCGATTATCTTAAGGAAAATGAAAGGATTACATAGAGATGCTTCTGGGCTAATAGCTATCTAACTAATCGTATGATGACTGTAAAATAAATGAAAAAAAAACACTTATCATCAAAGCTCTCTATTGAATTTGGTGTCCCTTAAGGTTCAGTACTCGGTCTCATACTTTTTAGCATATATATAAATTATTTACAAACTGTTACTCTGAACACCATACTTATCCAAGTTGCAGATGATGCCCAGTTTCTTCTCTCGAAAGATAGAGAACATTTTGACCTCCTTATCTTAGAAACGGAATCCATGATTGAAAGAGTAATACAATATTTTACAAGAAATAGCAAAGAGTAATCTCTTGTAAAACTCAATTCATATTCATTGGATCAAGAGCTTATCTAGACCGCATATCCATAGAAATAGAAATTAAAGTAGGACCTTCTTTTCTTACACCACTTCCTTCTGTTAGGAATATGCAACTATTCTTGAGACTCATTTAGCAGTTGGATCTGAGGTCGAATATATATTTATATATATATATATATATATATATATATATATATATATATATATATATATATATATATATATATATATATATATATATATATATAAATATATAGTAAGGAAGCCCATTAGTGAAACAAAACTTATAAAACAATGCTATATTTTGGATCCTAACTGGATCCCTTCTCAACTGGATCCCTTCAGTTGTGCTTGAGAAGGGATCCAGTTAGGATCCGAAATATAGCATTGTTTTATAAGTTTTGTTTCACTGATGGGCTTCCTTACTATTTAGTGCTGTATGCTAACAGTTTGTACTTATATATATATATATATATATATATATATATATATATATATATATATATATATATATATATATATATATATATATATATATATATATATATATATATATATATATATATATATATATATATATATATATATATATATATATATATATATATATATATATATATATATATATATATATATATATATATATATATATATATATATATATATATATATATATATATATATATATATAAATATATATATATATATATATATATATATATATATATATATATATATATATATATATATATATATATATATATATATATATATATATATATATATATATATATATATATATATATATATATATATATATATATATATATATATATATATATATATATATATATATATATATATATATATATATATATATAATAATAATAATAATGCAAATGATATGCTCTTATTCTTAAATAGATATAAGGATATTTTTTGACATCCTGAGTAGGAAAATTATAGTGTTGGTTTTAGTTCTTAGCTATATATTCTATTGCTCTGTGATATGGAATGGCTGTTATGAAATTATGTTAAGAAAGTCCGAAAAATTAAAAATTTTGCTGCTAAAATCGCTTTTGGTCCTGGCAAAATTTTGGCCTGGTAACACCATTCATAAAGGAGCCAATTTATATTCGATGTGGTTATGTTTATTTGTGAGTTACTAAAAGGTCATTACTGGATAGGTCATGCAAATTAATACCATTAGCAGTTCAATGGAAAAAAAAACACTCAACAATCACAAAATATCTTGCTTCAAGTCAGAAAAAAAAGGCAGACAATGCCCATTCTGTCAGGGTCCCAAATTATGGGACAGTGCCAGAGGATATAAATGAAACAGAAATAATGCAGAAAACCATGCTGAAAGTATCAATGCATTAAATAAGTGCTATAATACTGTAAAATATTTTTTAAGACATTGTGATATTTATTCATGATGTTTCTTGTGCCGTTTGTGCATTTATTTCATAATTAAGCACTGTATATTTTGTGAAAGTAAAGGAATGCTATTATATATCATTATTATCGGCCTAAAAATTCCAGACTTTTAAGAACTGATCCTTGGCTGATTTATCACAAAATATATTAATACTTTCGTTTGCTAAAATAGAGAGAAATTCGAATAATATAACTCTCTCTCCAATATTTATAGGCAGAACACAAAAACAATGGTGAGATAATAACAGGCATTAAACATCCAGGACGACAACAGACGAATCGGAAGAGACCGGAATTATGAAAACCTATATGACTTTCTTCATATATCGATAGAACACAAAGATGTCGGGAAGATTATCGTAACAATGAAGCTGGAAGCTCAAACATTCATGAAGAGGTGGAGAGATAATTAAATTAGCTACCAAAATCAACTCATCAAAGCAAACCCGTTATCAAATAACCACTATGCACCAGGAAAAGAGCAGTCTGTTATCATTGCTGCGAGAGGAGTAATCTTATCAAAAGATGTCACTTTGACCAAAAGCTAACATGAGGAAATTGTTAGCAATTCGGCAATAAAAATCATTCATTCACCTTGGCTGTCTCCCTCAATTTAGGGGGTAGCCAACATAAAAAGGAAGAAGAAACAGTAAGGGGATTACTTTGCTCTATGAGCAATGACGAGGGGACTAGTGACTTCAGATGGCACTGATGGAGTGCCACAGCACATCCTCCCGGCTCTTCCACAACCTGTAACGCTTCATAATGCCAACTCCCCTACTGCCCCTACCATACGATTACTTCTGTAAAATGCACCCCCGTGGTAACAGCAGATGCCCATCAGAGCTGCGTCACAATTGCTCGCCACTCATTCCTATTACTAGAACTCTCACTTGCTTCCCTCACTTCCATCCTCCTATCATTCAGGGCTCTCCTCACTCCATCCATCCACCCAAACCTAGGTCTTCCTCTAGCATTTCTCCCATCAACTCTCGCATTCATCACCTATTTCAGCAGTCTTTCATCATTCTTACCCTCCACATGGTCAAGCCATCTCAGAACATTCATATATAATCTGGCTGTCAATTCTCTCCTTACACCCATTTTTTATCTCACCACTTCATCCCTAAAACTATCCAACCGAGATACACCAATCATACTTCCCAGGCATTTCATCTCAGACACATTTATTTTCCATCTCTCACTTACTTTCATACCCCATAATTCTGATCCATACATCACAGTTGGCACAACCACTTTCTCATACAAACTTTCTTATCATTCATTTCCAACACTCTATTCTTCATCACCCCTTTCTATGCACCCAACACTTTACATCCTTCATTCACTCTGTGACACACATATGCCTCCACTCCACCATTTGTAGCTATCAGAGCCTAAATACTTAAACTGATCAACTTCCTCAAGTGTCTCTCCATTCAACATAACATTCAATCCAGCACCACCCTCATTACTTGTACACCTCATAACTTTACTCTTTCCGATATTCACTCGCAATTTCCTTCTCTCACTCACCATTCCAAATTCTGACACTAACTGACACAGCTTCTCCTCTTAATCTGCCACCACCACAGTATCAAACCTCGACCATGCACTCGCTCGTTCACCTGTCTTACGACTCCATCAATATACAAATTGAACAGCCATGGTGACATCGCACATCCCTGCCTCAGTCCCACACTCTCTGGAAACCACTCACTCACTTCATTCCCTACCCTAACACAAGCTCTACTGCCCTCATAAAAACTCTTCACTGCTTGCAACAGTCTACCATCAATTCTATATAACCTCAAAACATTCCACATTGCCTCTCTATCAGCTCTATCAAACGCTTTCTCCAGACCCAAAAATGCAAAATACACATCCTTACCCTTTGCTAAATATTTCTCACATAACTGCCTAACTAGAAAAATCTGATCCATACAACCTCTACCTCTCCTAAAACCACTCTTCACATCCGCAATCACATTTTCTGTCTTATCCCTAATCCTATTAATCAGTACCATGCCATACACTTTTCCTACCACACTCAAAAAACTTATACCCCTAAAATTACTGCATTCATACACATCTCCCTTACCTTTGTATAGGGGCATTATACAAACAATCACCGATTCCACTGGCACCTTTGACAACATAAAGCATATAATAAACACTCTCACTAACCATTTCAATGCAGTCACACACCCTTCTTTCAACATCTCCGATCTTACACCATCCATTCCAGGTGCTTTACCTACTTTCGTTTCATCCAATGCCCTTTTCACCTCCTTTCTTGTAATCTCTCTCTCATTTTCATCTCCCATTACTGGCACTTGAACACCCCCCAATCCCACTATAGCTGCCTCTCTATCTTTCTCCAAATTCAGGAACCACTCAAAATATTTTGCTCATTTTTTCTTGCATCGTTCCCTCTTAACATATGTCCATTCACATCTTTCACTGTCTCTTCCATCCTCGATCCACCCTTCCTTGCTCTCTTCACTTCTTTCCAATTTTTTTTTTATTCTCCTCATATGACCTACTAAAATTCTGTCCCCACAAAAGCATTTGCCAACCTCTTCTCTTCCTCTACCCTCTGCTAGGTTTCCACATTGCTCTCCCTATATCTTTCATACTTCTCCCTACTATTACCCTACAGCCATTCCTCAAAAGCCCTCTTTTTCTCTTCCACCTTCATTATCACCCTTTCATTCCACCACTCGCTGCCCCTCCTCATGCCACCTCCAACAAACCTCTTTCCACACACATCACTTGCATGTCCCACAAAACCTTCTTTCATCAACCCACATTCCTCCTCTAACCCCCCATCTTCTTTTTCTTTCACCCTGTCATATGTCACTTTCAACATGTCCTGATATTCCTGTCTTTTCTTTGGCTTTTTCAACTCTTCCACCTTCACCACTTCCCTTCTACATCCCCCCACTCAATTTCCCCACTCTTTTGCTACTACCACTTTTGCTTTAACCAAAAATTGATTAGACATCCCAGCAGCCACACCACTAAATGCATGAACATTTTTTACTCTACCAATCATGCTTTTTGCTACCAAAACATAATCCAGCAATGCTCTTTCTTTCACTCTTCCATTTGCCACTCTAATCCATGTATACTTATTATTAACGTCTTCTTAAAAAAACTGTTACCTATCACCAACTCTTGCTCCACACACATATCTAACAGTCTCTCGTCATTCTCATTCCAACCTGGTACCCCATACTTTCCTACAACACCTTCTACCTCTCCATCACCTACTCTGGCATTCAAGTCACCCAACACAACTACATAGTTCCATTTACTCAGACCATCCACACACCTAGTTAACTCATTTCAGAATTCATCCCGATCTTCCTCACTTCTCTCACATTCTGGCCCATATGCACTAAGAAAAGCCCAACATTCCCTACCGATCCTAACCCTCACCCACATCAGCCTAGATGACACTTCTTTCCACTCTACTACCTTATTTACCATCCATTCACTAAGCAATAATGCCACACCTTATCTCGCTCTTCCCCTTTCAACCCCAGACACCCTGTCACCTCACCAAATGCCACTTCTTTTCCTCTTATCTTCGTCTCACACAATGCCAGTACATCCATCCTCCTCCTACCAAACATATATCCAATCTCACATCTTTTGTTGTCTATCGTACTACAACCACGCACATTTAGACACCCCAAAACTATAGTTTGAGGAGAAGTTACTCTCCCTTCTACTCCCCTTCTTCTTTGATGTCTCGCGGGATGTTAATACAAATGGGGGGATTCCCAGTCCCCTCACCCCGTCCACTTTTAGTCGCCTCTTACACACATGGGATACGTTGGGGCTATTCTTTGATATAGGCAAAGTATACTTACCATAAATTGTAAGAAATAAATGTAGTGATGGCTTGATAATAGAACACATTAATGCTAGTACAATGCTCTCATGTTCAGATGAAACAAAAAATGTTAGTCACAAATATAAATATTTATGTCATATGTATATCAGAAACTTGGTTAGAAAGTAAAATACCAGATTGATTGCTTTATATAGAGGGTTCTAATTGATTTCGTTGGGATAGTGGTCAGAGGTGGATCTTGTATTTATGTACTTAGATTGATCTAAAAAGTATAAAGATAAAATCGAGTGAGGACCCTTGTGAAGGTATAGAAGATATATGGGTAAAAGTACAGTTACAGAAAGTGCCATCGGTCATAATAGGAACAATGCATAGACATTCTCACGTCTCCACAAATACAGTATCCACGATACTTTGCAATGTTTATGTTGTTAAATGAAATATATAATGCAACTTGGTGATTTATATGATAATATTCTATCATGCCCGTCAGAGCTTAAGAAATATATAAATTCCCTCAATATTCATCAGATTTTTGACAAACCTACTCGTATAACAATTACAAGTAAAACCCTCCTTGATGTAATTATAACAAACGATCATAAGGTCCTCAGCAGTAGTAAGCTGCCATTTATCAGAGCATGAACATATAGCAGTCGAGATAGAGTAAGGAAACCTAAGAAATAGTTAACATGAAAAACATTTTGCACTTTAAAAAACTAGAGTCCAAATAATTTCTGCGAAAATATATTACTGTGTTCCGAAATTCTTCGAGATTCTAAATACCAACGACGTTGAGAATAGGTGCAGCTTATGACAGGAAACTTCGTCTCTTACTTAAGTGCATGTGTTCCAAAAGTCACACAAAAGATAACCCGTCCCCCTGATCCACGGATGATTGACAAAATAAATAATGAAATGCCACTTCGAAAGGAGATGAAACAAGATTTAAGCAATATCATAATGAGTGGAATGAAGAGCACTATAAACTCCAAAAACGTTTAATAACTCTTTTTAAATAGGATGAAACAAATTACAGTAGCAAACTCAATGACTTTAATACTAAATAAGTAACATATTAACGATTATAAAAGATATTGTGCCAAGTGAAAAGACCTCCCCTCTTAAGATATTTGTAAATAATCCATCCGAGTCATGCGAGAAAGTTAATAAGTTTTAGCAAACATGGGGAAAGAGATTTAGGAAAGAATGCATTAAATAAATATATTCAAGAAAACCAAAATGAAAAGGCTGAAACATACAATAATTTAGGAAATCATATAGGCCTCAGCCCGTAAGCATAATCTAAGTAATATATTATCGTAAAACAAAAAAAAATTGGAAAATACTATTTTTTATGGAGCTGATGGAATGTTTACTAAATTCTTGAAAAAATCATTACTAGTACTAGCTTTCTCCATAACAGTAATTATCAACACCTCCATTGTCGTAAGGGTATTCCCCCCAAAAAATAGAAACACGGAATTGTTTGCCCAAGGTCTACAGGCCTATTGATCTTCATCCAATTTTATCAAAAGTTTCTTAAAAATAGCAAACTAAATGCGTGAATACTTGTCAAGATACCTTGTATTTTTGCAGTCAGTGCGCTGATAGAGGAAGGGTCTTTTTACACATAATGCTTTAACACAAATTGCTGTCATATTATACAGTGTCTTTCATCGAGTTCTACTTAGGAAAATTAAAGGTCTACATATAAATAATTTCTGATTTAATAGCTATCTAATTAATGGCATGCAGTCAACAAAAATAGAAAAACAAGCATCATCAAAGGTCTCCGTTACATATATATATATATATATATATATATATATATATATATATATATATATATATATATATATATATATATATATATATATATATATATATATATATATATATATATATATATATATATATATATATGCATTATTTTACGAGAAATGGACTTAGAGTAAATTCTGATTGCATATCCAAGGACCTAAATATCAGAGTTGGACTTTATTTTATTGCACCAGTTCCTTCTGTTAGGAATTTGAGACTAATTCTCGATAGCCATTTATCATTTGTATGTCATGTCGCTTATATATATTCTAAATCAAACGGTATGCTCATCTTAATAGAAGTGGACTTTATTTTGAATGACTTAGCAGAAAAATATTAGTGGAGACTCTAAGTTCTATGTAACATATACTATTGTTCCTTGATATGGATCGGCTGTAATAAATGTATATTAAACACTGTCCAAAAAAATTCAAAGATTTGCTGCTAAATTCCATGGTTGGATATGGAAAAAAAATTTCTGCTCTAATAAGGTAAACATTATTCTAAGGTGTTGTGATATTTTACCATTATGTTTCTTATGTTATATATATATATATATATATATATATATATATATATATATATATATATATATATATATATATATATATATATATATATATATATATATATATATATATGTATATATATATATATATATATATATATATATATATATATATATATATATATATATATATATATATATATATATATATATATATATATATATATATATATATATATATATATATATATATATATATATATATATATATATATATATATATATATATATATATATATATATATATATATATATATATATATATATATATATATATATATATATATATATATATATATATATATATATATATATATATATATATATATATATATATATATATATATATATATATATATATATATATATATATATATATATATATATATATATATATATATATATATATATATATATATATATATATATATATATATATATATATATATATATATATATATATATATATATATATATATATATATATATATATATATATATATATATATATATATATATATATATATATATATATATATATATTTATACATAAGATACTTAATGGCAAAATATTTTACCAATATGTATCTTATGATATATACACATATATATATATATATATATATATATATATATATATATATATATATATATATATATATATATATATATATATATATATATATATATATATATATATATATATATATATATATATATATATATATATATATATATATATATATATATATATATATATATATATATATATATATATATATATATATATATATATATATATATATATTTATATAGATATATATATATATATATATATATATATATATATATATATATATATATATATATATATATATATATATATATATATATATATATATATATATATATATATATATATATATATATATATATATATGCATATATATATTTATATATATAAATATATATATATATATATATATATATATATATATATATATATATATATATATATATATATATATATATATATATATATATATATATATATATATATATATATATATATATATATATATATATATATATATATATATATATATATATATATATATATATATATATATATATATATATATATATATATATATATATATATATATATATATATATATATATATATATATATATATATATATATATATATATATATATATATATATATATATATATATATATATATATATATATATATATATATATATATATATATATATATATATATATATATATATATATATATATATATATATATATATATATATATATATATATATATATATATATATATATATATATATATATATATATATATATATATATATATATATATATATATATATATATATATATATATATATATATATATATATATATATATATATATATATATATATATATATATATATATATATATATATATATATATATATATATATATATATATATATATATATATATATATATATATATATATATATATATATATATATATATATATATATATATATATATATATATATATATATATATATATATATATATATATATATATATATATATATATATATATATATATATATATATATATATATATATATATATATATATATATATATATATATATATATATATATATATATATATATATATATATATATATATATATATATATATATATATATATATATATATATATATATATATATATATATATATATATATATATATATATATATATATATATATATATATATATATATATATATATATATATATATATATATATATATATATATATATATATATATATATATATATATATATATATATATATATATATATATATATATATATATATATATATATATATATATATATATATATATATATATATATATATATATATATATATATATATATATATATATATATATATATATATATATATATATATATATATATATATATATATATATATATATATATATATATATATATATATATATATATATATATATATATATATATATATATATATATATATATATATATATATATATATATATATATATATATATATATATATATATATATATATATATATATATATATATATATATATATATATATATATATATATATATATATTTATTTCCGGTTTTACGTCACGGAGTCCCTTATCTACCAAGGGCTAGGACGGTTGCCTTCTTGAGAAGGACTTGTTTTGGCAGATGTAATCCTTATGCTGAGTGCATGCCCTTGCTAACCTCAGACCGTGACGGGGCACGAACCCTCGACCTGAGGCCTCAGAGTCGGAGGCGTTACCGATTGAGCCACGGCGACTACATATATATATATATATATATATATATATATATATATATATATATATATATATATATATATATATATATATATATATATATATATATATATATATATATATATATATATATATATATATATATATATATATATATATATATATATATATATATATATATATATATATATATATATATATATATATATATATATATATATATATATATATATATATATATATATATATATATATATATATATATATATATATATATATATATATATATATATATATATATATATATATATATATATATATATATATATATATATATATATATATATATATATATATATATATATATATATATATATATATATATATATATATATATATATATATATATATATATATATATATATATATATATATATATATATATATATATATATATATATATATATATATATATATATATATATATATATATATATATATATATATATATATATATATATATATATATATATATATATATATATATATATATATATATATATATATATATATATATATATATATATATATATATATATATATATATATATATATATATATATATATATATATATATATATATATATATATATATATATATATATATATATATATATATATATATATATATATATATATATATATATATATATATATATATATATATATATATATATATATATATATATATATATATATATATATATATATATATATATATATATATATATATATATATATATATATATATATATATATATATATATATATATATATATATATATATATATATATATATATATATATATATATATATATATATATATATATATATATATATATATATATATATATATATATATATATATATATATATATATATATATATATATATATATATATATATATATATATATATATATATATATATATATATATATATATATATATATATATATATATATATATATATATATATATATATATATATATATATATATATATATATATATATATATATATATATATATATATATATATATATATATATATATATATATATATATATATATATATATATATATATATATATATATATATATATATATATATATATATATATATATATATATATATATATATATATATATATATATATATATATATATATATATATATATATATATATATATATATATATATATATATATATATATATATATATATATATATATATATATATATATATATATATATATATATATATATATATATATATATATATATATATATATATATATATATATATTATATATATATGTTATATATATATATATATATATATATATATATATATATATATATATATATATATATATATATATATATATATATATATATATATATATATATATATATATATATATATATATATATATATATATATATATATATATATATATATATATATATATATATATATATATATATATATATTTATATATATATATATATATATATATATATATATATATATATATATATATATATATATATATATATATATATATATATATATATATATATATATATATATATATATATATATATATATATATATATATATATATATATATATATATATATATATATATATATATATATATATATATATATATATATATATATATATATATATATATATATATATATGAATAATTTACCCCAACCGGGACTCGAACCTAGGACTTATGATTACTAAGTCAAGGCGCTACCACTACACCACAGAAGGTTAAAAGGAACCCAACCTTATAGCTTATATCTGCTATACTTAGGAATGAACGCATTCTATCTGAATGCCACTATGTTCATATTACAGATTCCCCAACCTCACTCGTGGCTTCATTTTAGCATTTAATTCAATTCCCAATCTCATTCGGGCATGAAATATCAAATAAGCACATTACATATGTGAAAACATGAATAGTTTACCCCGACCGGGACTCGAACCTAGGACTTATGATTACTAAGTCAAGGCGCTACCACTACACCACAGAAGGTTAAAAGGAACCCAACCTTATAGCTTATATCTGCTATACTTAGGAATGAACGCATTCTATCTGAATGCCACTATGTTCATATTACAGATTCCCCAACCTCACTCGTGGCTTCATTTTAGCATTTAATTCAATTCCCAATCTCATTCGGGCATGAAATATCAAATAAGCACATTACATATGTGAAAACATGAATAATTTACCCCGACCGGGACTCGAACCTAGGACTTATGATTACTAAGTCAAGGCGCTACCACTACACCACAGAAGGTTAAAAGGAACCCAACCTTATAGCTTATATCTGCTATACTTAGGAATGAACGCATTCTATCTGAATGCCACTATGTTCATATTACAGATTCCCCAACCTCACTCGTGGCTTCATTTTAGCATTTAATTCAATTCCCAATCTCATTCGGGCATGAAATATCAAATAAGCACATTACATATGTGAAAACATGAATAATTTACCCCGACCGGGACTTGAACCTAGGACTTATGATTACTAAGTCAAGGCGCTACCACTACACCACAGAAGGTTAAAAGGAATCCAACCTTATAGCTTAT
>JAXCGZ010009850.1:17500-37500 GCA_037179515.1 Halocaridina rubra
TATTACTATTATTATTATTATAATTATTATTATCATTATTATTATTATTATTATTATTATTATTATTATTATTATTATTATTATTATTATTATTATTATTATTATTATTATTATTATTATTATTACGATTATTTTTATAGTATTATTTGCGTGAGAGATGCTGTAGGTGCATTTTTATTATGCATGCTAAAAATTTGAAACATCGATACCATATTTGGGCAGGAAATCTCAGTGATTAACTGAAAGACAAATCTATATTCTTCAAATATGCATGATAGCATTCTATATCTCTTAGACTTCCCTGTGATATCAGTCATTTTTTTGGTATCACTTGTTATTTTTTTTGCGTGACTTAGAGAGGATTTTTTCTTTCCTGTGGCACAATACATTAACTATAGTAGGGAATGTATCATTTCAAAATGAAGCTGAAGAAAAAAAACGTGTTAGAATAGTATGGCAGCTTTGAATATTTGATAATCTGTACTAGCTATAAGCATGTTAAACTTTCAGATATCCATTTTTTTTTCTTTTCATAGAACTTGATTTATTTCATTGCAGGTGATCGTTCCCTCTACATCCAGAGTGTTTCAACCTGAATGTATATTCTGTGGAAAAGATAAATTCTTAAAAAGAACATCAACTCGTGAAAACCTTATCAAGGTCAGACAGCTGAGGGTTGATGAGAGACTTCGACAAAGTGCTTTGGAGATACATGATGACAAGATCCTAGTCATCACAGGCCGAGACATAGTAGCCGCAAGAACTCATTGTGATAACTCTTATTACATAAATTATACTAGGAAATCACTAATATATCAAGAAATAAGATTGGCAAGCAAAGCTGAAGATGAATCTGTAGCAGCTTACAACAAAGCTCAGTCTGACACTTATGCTGTCCTTTTCTCCTTCATAAGAAATGAAATGCTGCCTGATAAGCTGATTGTTCCAGTAGTCATGTTTTCATCTAGAATGTAGAATTTCATGCATGCTAAAGGCTCCCAATGACAGACTCTGTTAAGATGTACATCCAACGGAGACTAGAATATGAATTTGGTGACATTTTTCATATATATAAGGATGAAGTTGGAAAACTGATAGCAGTTCCAAGCAATGTCACAATGCGAGATTTGTTCCCAGAAAGTAGAAAACTTAAATATGAAAAGAAAATGCTGAAACAAAACAAGTGACATACACTGCATAATTCACCAGGCATCATGTTGCGTTAACTTATCAATACATAAAAACTGTGCAACATCTCCTTGGCCCTATCATCCATCTTATGCTACTGAAGAGGCCACGAATCTACCATATCTCCTGTAACAGTTCTTGACTGGTATTTTCACTGGGAAACCTGAATATGAAAGCCCATTCAAAAATAGTAAAATTACTAACAGAATCCTTTGGTCAGGATCTGATGTATGCCACAACACGAGGAAGGCAGAAACTTCCAAAATATTTCTTGCTTCTATATGCTATGAGAACATTAACAGGTAATACTGAATAAATCCATATGGTTAACAAACTTGGACATGGTGTATCAGGCTCACAACTTAAAGAAATTGACACAGCCCCCTACCTACAGAAATTAGCTGCTACACAGAATCAACAGGTGGTTTACCTACGTCTTTGCAGCCAAGTATCTTCACAACTTTGGCATGGGATAATAATTACAGACTTGAGGAAACCCCGACAAGCGGGGGGACCTCCCTTCGTGTTAATGACATTGCAGTACAACCACAAAATTTGGTCCTCACTTTCCAAGACCTGCTCTTCCAACTATTCACAAGAAAATACAAAGAACTATTCCTGAAAAGCACACCGAGCTGCAAACTTACCCTGCTTGAAAGATAGTAGGTCCACAACCATTGCAGACAAGTACAGAGAACATTAAGGAAGTTAATGAAGCTGCAGTCACTGCTCGCAGTATCAACTTCATCTGGATCCTTCACAAGCATTCAGTTGTTGAAATTGCAAGCATCCCAACCTGACCCAGATTCAACATAAAAATGAGAAATGACATCTCCATCAATTAAGACCTCCTGTGTTACCTCCCAACAATAAACGCCCCTGCAACTGATCTAACATCAGTCCTTGATATTTTGAATCAGTCTGAGGCTACCAGAACCGAACTACAATTGCCATTTATTGTCATTGTCGTAGATCAAATCATTTTTGCAAAAGTATCTGAGATAGTGTGGAGACACAGTGTTAGATATACCAATGTCATTATCAGGATGGGGTCACTCCATATCATCGGCAATGCTCTCACTGTCCTAGGAAAGAGGTTTCAAGATGCTGGCTTACATGATATTTGTATTGAATCTGGTGTTGTTGCAAAAGGTTCTGTTAATGGGGTTCTTGAAGGTAGAATGTACAACCAAGCTGTTAATGTTCACAAACTTGTGTATGAGGCTAAAATGAAGTGTTAGTTTGGGAACAGTTCATCTCACAAGTGGAAGCAGATGAACATGAGTACCTGAAAGTTCAAGACACCCTAGCCAACTTAAGCAACACAAATCTGAAACAGGAAGATATTTGCAATTTCTTGCAGACTCAAAGCTTTATAGAACTCAAGACAATGTGGTCTAAGTTCCTTGACCATGTTCGCAGGTCAAATGGTGATCTTACAACGTTTTAGTTGTTTTACGCTGACATGGCTGAGGACATTATTTTTGGCTTGCAATCATCTCGCGAAGGGAACTGGGAGTTCTGTGAGCATGATATCAGAGCACTTAGTCCCTGGTCCTTTGCATATGACAGGACAAACTATGCCATCTACTTCCTGTTTATTATGCCTACATATCATCATTAAAGAACACGCATCCAGAAGTGTATGAAACCTTTAGAAAAGGTTGCTTTTCTGTGCAGATGTCAAGTAATAATCCTTTTGGACGTCTTCTAGTAGATCAGGCACTCGAAGCGACAGTGAATAGAGACACTCAAACACGAGGAGGCACATCCAGACTCAGTCTGAAGTCAGGGACATTCAAACGTTATTATATAACGTCTGAACACAGAAGTGCATTTCTTGGTCAGTTAAGAAATATGGTGCAAGAGAATATAACAGAGCCACCTAATCATGTTCTCCAGCAATCAAGAATTGATATGGATGAAGAGACATTTTCACTAATAGTCAGTCTTATTGACAGTTGGACAAATCCATTTTCCAGTCAACAGGACACTGTCTGCATCTCAACAGGAAAGGCTGCCACTCCACATGTTGCTTCAGATTTACTATATGCTCTAGATGTTGGAGAAAAATGTTACATTAAGTTTAAAAAAAAAAAAAAAGGCTAGAACGGAACCCACCTGTTACACAGTTCTTTGATAGTATCAAGCACAATAAACTGAAACCCCTTAGCATCTTGTGTAAGAAGAGAAAAGTGAACACACAAACTGGGAGAGCAATCATACTGAATTTAAGCAGATCACTGTTTGGGAGGATCATTGTTATGGCCCAAGTTCGAAACCTACAGATCGTAGATATACTTACCTATCATCTTGGATTAATGTCATTTCCTTGATAAGGTTTTCACGAGTTGATGCTCCTTTTAAGAATTTATATTTTCCAAATAATATACATTCAGGCTGAAACACTGGATGTTGAGGGCATACTGTTCAGTCAGTTTATGGTTCAACTACTCCCAGCATCTTCATCCGACTTTTCAGCTGATTTTCTTTTAAGGATTTCTAAATCTCGTTTCAGCCTTATACACTGTCTGTGTTAACTTATGTTGGACACCTCATGCTCGCATACACCCACTGCAATCTGAAGAATTTTATGCATGATTCCTCACTCGGGCAGCATCAAGAAGAGTCAACCATGAGTCGTATTCCTAGGGTGTAACTAGGGTTCCTGCATCTTTATTATTTGCATCAGAGTCTATGATGCATCTTTCCTTTGAGGATTCCACCTTTACATAGCAGGTTTTCTTTCATCCGTAGAAACTACATGCCACATGCATCATCATTGCCAGTGACCAGAAAAAACACAATATGTATTGATTATTCATAACCGTTTCCTGTAGCCTATATAAAAAACGATATGATAGAGGTTATTTTAACATCATATAACTCTCTTAATATAATAGCTACAGATCTCATAATGGTATAAAAAGAAATATAATTAACTGCAAAATGTGAATTATTTGTCAGCTTATCAAAATCAGGAACGATCACCTTTCTGTAATGAAAGAAATTAAGTTCTATGCAAAAATTCAGAACTCTGACAGCTTAACATGTTTATAACTAGAACAGATTATCAGATATTCAAACTTGCTAGCTTACTCTAAAATGTCCTTTTCGTAAGCTTAATTTTGATATATAACATGCCCTACTAAAGGTAATGGATTGTGCCACAGAAAAGAAAAAACCTCTGTAAGTCACGCGATGAAAAATCACAAGTGATACCGAAGAAATGACTGAAATTGCAGGGAAGTCTAAGAGATATATATAAACATTTATCTTTCAGTTCATCACTGGGAGATTTCCAGCCCAATATGGTATCGATCAACCCCCCAGGCTTAAGGACATATTTTAAGGTGTATTCACTGACCCTGCAGAATTAATTGAGGCCAGTTCCTTATCCTTCTCAATCTTTAGTGACTAGCGATGAGCAGTGTTAGGATCTATTAAAGGTAGATAAATTTTGATCTTTGTTCCCGGGAGCCAGCAGTTATAATAATAATTAAAATTATGAATATAACGGTAATACATATCCCTCATATTGATTCCTTAATAATAATCTATTCTTGCTTATATATTAATTTAACAACTTTTCTCCATGGCAGTTTTTATTTAAGCCACAAATATGTCTACCAAATTATGCCAATAAAGCTTTGGATTCATCATCAGTTGCATGGAAATAGGAGTCTTTGCGTGGTATATTTTAAGATAACTATATTCACCGTTTATTTATTTATTTATTTATTTTTTTGTAATATGGTGTTCGATTAATTGTCATAATAATAAAGTACGCATACAATAGTACTTTTCTTGTTTCAGAACTAGATATATCTGGTAATTTAGTTTTTTGATTGCAAGTCTCTATTTCATCAGTTATATGCAGCTGCATGCGCATGAGAGAGAGAGAGAGAGAGAGAGAGAGAGAGAGAGAGAGAGAGAGAGAGAGAGAGAGAGAGAGAGAGAGAGAGAGAGAGAGAGAGAGAGAGAGAGAGAGAGAGAGAGAATATCAAATAGAGGGACACATTACTGTCATTTAAAAAATGGAAAGAAATCAAGAGAAGTGACTTAAAAAAATGTACTTTCGCCTGTGTTCGTCCTAATTTTCCTTTCATTATGATTTCATGCATTGAGTTTCAATTGTAGACTAAATGGATCTCTCTGGATCGAAGCTGCAGACCTAATTCCATTAATATTATTACTAAAGTGGACTTGGATTCAATTATTTGAAGAGTCATTAAGGAAATTCAACTTACGGAAGTAGTTTCTCGGTCTCCTTTATCTGTTGTTTTCATCTCTGTAATTGTGAGTCACTGCTTTATGTATTAATATTTAGTTCCCTTAATGGAAAATAAAATATTTCACATGGAACTGTCCTTTTAGAAATGCATGATTGCTGTTATGCCTATTGTACTAAAGAAGAAATATATATATATTTTTTTTTTGTCAGCCCAAGCCTTAATACCTAGAAGACACTATTATTTTAACATTTTATTTTGACATTTTTAGCACTTTATTTTTGAGATACACTCTCACTGTATGTATTAATTAGTCTTTTAGCTCATGTTAAATAATATCTTAAATGTTAAAAATTTAATGGTATACTCGAATATATAATTTTAATATTGAAGATTAAAGCCACTAGGAGAGAGAGGACACAGAATTTCGTTTGCAGTTATGTTATGGCTTGGTGAATTAAGTATTATCCTCTTTGTGTTTTTAAATTCGCCAAAAACTGAATACATAGTTGTATGCTGCTGGATTTGTTGTTCATTAGGTAAGATAAATTATTGACAATGGAGTATGAAATATGTTTTCTACTGATATTAATAAAATTATAAGGTGTCATTTTTAATGAGTAAAATGCATGAAATGTAATCATAAAATCATATATTTTTGATATTTGAGCTTATAATTTGCCGGAAGCTTATGCGTCAATACATGTGGCTCTTCGGAATTAAGCTATTGCAGATATGATTTTATAATAGTTCTTTGGAAAGGATATGTATATAAGCTCTATGCCTTACAATATATTTTTAATACTGTACATAGTGTGTATACCTCATACCTTACAACTTGGAGGTACTTACTGCTTTTCTTCACCAAGTTATCTTGGGTATAAAAAAGGAAATTTAGTGACGGATTTATCTGTTTGTTACTGTTAGCTCAGCAGTTTCTATTAGTACTATTAGATGTGTTGAGTTTATGTCGAGATGATGGCTTTGCAAATTCAGACTTTGATAAAGGCAAAAGTTGAAACAAGAAGAATAATCATCATAAGTAAGAGTTGCTGTTTTTGGTGTGGATTGGAACGAGAGGCAAAATAACGTGAGTGAATGAAGGCGAACTAAGCTGGTGTAAGCCAAAAACGTATTGAAACCGATAAATACTTGTTATGTGATGTTTTCTTCGTGAACCTTGGTGCTCACAAAATACATTCAATATTTCAACTTAAGCAGAAGCAGTAATTACACGAAAGTGCCATCTGGTTGTGTTTCCCATCTTTTTATCGTTTTTTTTTTATTCACCGATACTTATTTATAAAGTACGAATTTATAGAATCCTCGCTTGGTGAACTTCAGTTCTCAATATTATTAAACTATAAAATACTTTCATATATACTGCAGAGGATATATCACACGAGCTTCGAATTCTGATCGCTTCTTTTAGATTCCCTCCTATTGAAGAGAAAATCCATTATTCCATTAGGCTATTCCAAAGACGCGGCACTCTTCCTTCCTTACTTCCACACCCTCTCCATCTCTACCTGAAAATCCCTCCTTGACAGCCACTGATTTGTGTGTTTACGTCATTGTGAGGTACTACCAATAAGTAGGGAAGCATTGAGATCTTACTTACCTGAACTTGCACTTTTCTTTACAGGTCATTAGCTTATAGCCCTTTTCATGTTTGATTACTATAGAGAAAACTTTATACACACGCATACAAAAACGCACACACATAACTGCTTTCCATCATGCATAAAGTCATCTATATAAATTTCTGGGTCACTTACTAGTAAAAATTTGGTGTTTTCAGCTGTATTTAATAAGAAAATAAATTTGGAATTTTTGGAAAAATAAATTATTTTGCGCCTGCTATTAGTGTAACAGCTAGGGGGGTTTTCGTGTGCAAAAACATTTACCCTAGCTTACTCACTACAGATTTGATGTAGACACCTTCCTTGATTGGAAAACCTTGGTTATCATTTCCATAACCGGGTAATAAGTGAGAAAATTAGCCTTCTTTTAAGGGTTCCGGCGAGAATTTTTGGCCCAATTGTGAAGGGTGGCGGTAAGGAAAACGTAAATTACTCCGCCGTCTTTCATCGCACAATTACAAACTACCCCTCAAAATGTCGGCCATTAAGCACTCTTCCATATGGTATGCAAGTTTATTGATGGGATAGAAAAATATGGTACCACAGGTCAAAAGGTCACCAAAATGCGGGTCAAGTGACAATTTTACTTCTCTCTAAAACTCGACCCCAAAAGCATGAGAGGTTCATTGTTTTACCTCCTCTAATGGTTTAATCTGTTAATATAGGTGTCAAGGAGCACAATCATATGAAGTAAATACATGTTATTGCAATAAAACATAAACAACACACAACAGAATACACTCGATTTTTAAAATGGTAACTTTTGTTTAAAGAAAAATACTACTTTCATGAGAGAGTCTAAAATAACATTCCATTCATTCCATTCCCCCAAGACAGATGTTCTGCCTTATTCTTGATGTTTTTATTTATTCTTATGTATGACTTATATACATTGGGTCAAAAATTTACATTAATAGAGGTTAGCAGCCTGTGAAATTGGGAGTATGTGAGAATTTTTCCTGAAAATGCCAATTACAGTACATGCTATGTATCCTTTCCTGGGCTTCAATTTTTTAATCAAACCAGATGATTGGGGTAAAATCTGCCTATGTATCCATTAGTAAGGCAATAAAACATTAAAGTAAGTAAATGCAAAATTCATGGTGGTGCCACATATCTAAATGTGAATTTTAAGTTATTCAGTAAGTTACCTCTTTTCAATACAACAAATTTTGACACATCGACTTTTCCAAGTCACTTTGACAAGTGCAAAAGGTACAACATGGATTTTTCGAGGCGTGATAAGGACATCTCTGGGTTCCACATTTTTGACAAGTGCAGTGGATGCAAGGTCTTCTGGAATCGGATTGTTGCCAATAAGCTCGAAACAAAACTCCTTTGGGTCAAAGGGTTCACATGATGATAGCAGTGACACCATCGGGTGACTGGCAAAGTAGACTCTTCTTATTGGCAATCTGATGGCATGACTTGTGGGTGGCAAGTCATCCAAACATGACCGTTTGGCATGATGATATTTGTAGTTTCGGAGCTGGTCCATGGTTTTCATTCTCGTTCCCATCTTAAGGACCTGCATAAGGTAGGCTTCTGCTTTAGCAACTGCTTTATTCATATTGCCTGTTGCAACCATAAAGTCATTTAAGTGAATCTCTGGGTTGGCCATGAGAGCCTCATGCTTAGTTCCAACTTTGCTTGTATAATCACATCCTGTTATTGTGTGGACAGCGGGCAAAACCTGACATAAACTCGAGACGATTTTTTTTTGTGAGAATGTGAATTGGGATGTATCTTGCTGAGTCGGCAACCACAGTTTTCACCCATAATTCTAGAAGTCCGCCTGCATTCAGCTCGCTCTAGTAGAACATAAGTAGGATGAACACATCTGTGTCAGAAATTAGAACCATGATACACTTGTAACCTTGCTTAACAGCATGCATTGCATGTGGTATAATCCTCATATCATCCTCCTCTACATCATTCATTAGTTCTGGAACCTCTGCATGTCTAGATGTCTTTAACAAACAAGGAAAGACATTGCTATCAGGTAAACAGAAGTTACTGACAATAATTTCTACCTTACGATCTGTCCAACTCTGGGTGAGTGCTTCTGTATGAATGAGGGATTCGAATTTAGCTTTATTGACACTACTTGGCCAAAATCTGTCCATTTCCTGAGGGAGATGCATTGTCCTTGACACATCATGGAGTTCTACAGGTGACTTCTTCTCTATTCTTTGCCGCTCAGAATCCTTCAAAGATTCCTGCACATAGGAATCAAATACAAAATCAATCCTTGAGGCACCATTTGAAGTAGAAGCAATGTATCTGAAAAAAAGCATCACAGAAGTCTTCAAAGTTTTTAGCACTCTTTGTTTTAATCTTTCGAGTATTTGCAATCACATCAACTATATAGCATGTAGCTTTCGACTCATCAAACTTTGGTGTTCTTGGATCCTGGTCACTGAGATTACCTTCAAGTTCATGGACAATATCACTTTTTATTGACTTTGTCATGAAGCCTTCGTCATCAAAGAGAGGAGACGTTGTAACCGCATCATATTGCAAGAGTTCATCCATCGTCAATCCTTGCTCTTTCGCAATCTCAAGTGTGCGTTTCATTTCAGCATCTTCACTTTTCTTAATTTTGCTTTTCCCTTGTTTGAGTTGGAATCCTTGTGGATTGAAGCAAAAGTTTTGAGAATAGTCCAATGACTTGTGTCAGACAACCGAACAGTTTTTTCTTGAAATAAAACAGCAACTGTATCGTGGCTTTCATCCATGCTAGACAGGTTAGCTCCTCATGGTCAAAGTTGTCAAAAGCACCCAATGTGAATCCTGACTTGTTCCAGTGACAAGGAAATGGAATTGTATCTGAACTGCTCCCAACAGTGAAGGATGCAATATCATTCTGATGACGCAGGAGGTCATCATAACTCAAACACAAACAAAAGTGGTTGAAACTTGTTATAAGGGTTGTGCTTTTGCATGAATCATATATAGCCTGGCTATTCATGATGTGCAGAGGAGTTCGCTTTCTCCCATGATGCAAATTATGATACATTATTTGGAAGAGGACTTGCATTTGTTTATATTTTGACCCAGAAATGCCAGCCTGTTCATCTTTTGGGTTAATATCTTCATCATCTGGTATGTGTAAACCTAAAGTGAATTCAGTTTGGTCAAAGTTGTACAAGGCACCACGAACTTGAGCAAGGGTTCAGATATCGGTACAGTATTCTAGGATGTCTTCAAATCAGTTGCATAACAAAACCTATCTTGCAAGTCGAATTCTACTTCTAACAGGCACTGCCAAATGATAGCAGCACATTCTCTGTTGGGATCAGTCCCTCTGATCTTATCTGCCATCTTTTTAGGTGAAACTCCCATACTAAAAATAACTCAGACTTATTTAACTGCTTTGGCTGTGAGAAACATATCTGATCTGTGAAATTATTTGTGAGAAGAATTTTCACCTCGCGATTAGTGACACTGCCCAATTGAAGCTGTTTAATCATAGCATCCCCAACAAAACTAAGTTCATGGCCATTACCATTTGTAAGACCCTTTTTCAATGTCAAAAACTATATTTGTCCATGCCGCTTTCTTAAGGTTGGTGCTTTTGTCATCAAAGCATTTCCTTTCAAACGTTCATATATCAGAATATATTTGTTCACACATTGTTTGTGACAGAATAAATCTGCTCCAAACACTGCATGGATGTCCTGGAGATCACAGGTCCTAGTGTACACATCGTCCTGCATGAACACAGCAGCCTCCAAGAAATTCCTTGTTCTGTTTGATTCTGAGATTCTGCACTTTTCATACGAGTTTTTATGTTTCACAAACCCACATACTACACATTTCTTTGGATATATTTAACTTTCAAGGGATGGCTTTGGACATGTTTATCTTTGCTAGCGATTCTGACGAGAGGAGACTTAATAGTGTAGGCATTGTAACATGACTTGTTCTTTTTTTTATGAATGTGACACCGGGAAAGGCAGAAACTGCCCTCATCAATAAAGGCCCGGGCACGAGAAAATACCAAGACGAAGGAAAAGAAAAAGGTTAAGGGCAAGGCATAGATGAGGTAATGTCACACAAAGGAAAATGACAGGCAGAAAAAAACAGTCAAAGTACAAAGGACCCAGAGATTTGGAGGACTAGGCTCTGAGATGACGATAGATCTGCTTTTTGAAGGATGAAAGGTCATAAGAATTAGGAAAGACAGAAGGAGGAAGAGAGTTCCAGAGTCTGGAGGTAGATGGGAAGAAGCAGTCGCTGCACTGACCAATCCACGAGCTACAAATCTCCACACAGTACATGTGAGATGAGGCCGCTTGGCAAGTGTTACGCAGCCTCGGCAGTGTAGGAGGGATGCAACTCGCCAACTCATCAGAGCAGCGATGGAAGTAGTAACGATAGAAAAGCGAAAGGGAAGCACCTTACGGCGAAGAGAGAGAGAATCCAGGTTAGAAGTAAGAGAAGGGTCATTAATGAGTCTGACTGCCTTAGATTCAACCCTATCAAGAAGATAAGTAAAGGAAGAAGCACCCCAGATGTGTGAGCAGTATTCTAAGCAGGTGGGGATAAAACCTTTGTAAATTTTAAGTAACTGCAAAGAGGGAAAGTGATGACGAAAGCGAAACAAAATCCCTATTTTTTTGGATGAAGATTTAGAAATTTGGAATATGTGATTCCTCCAAGACAAGTTAGAGGCTATATGGGTTCCTAATATGTTGATAGAGTTAATGGGGGTAAATTTCATTACTTTTGAAGACAATAGGGTTATAAGGAGGAGAAGAAGATAAAGAGATAGCCAGAGACTGTGTCTTGGAGGCATTGAATTTATCTAAATTTTGAGTGCCCCACTCAGATACTCTCTGCAAATCGGAGTTAAGAGTAAAAGAAAGAGTGATATGAGATTGATTACGAGTAACAGATGAAGGTTGTGAAGAAAAGGAAGAGGAGAAATGAAGGGTTGAATCATCAGCAAAGGCATGAAGAAGAGAGGAAGATGAGGATTGTAGAAGATCATTGATGAAGAGAAGGAAGAGAGTAGGTGAAAAAATAGAGCCATGTGAAACACCACTGGTAACAGAGAAAGGGCTAGATATCGCGCCCTCAACAACTACAGATATAGAACGGTCAGTATGAAAACAGGAAATCATAGAACAGAAAGAAGGGGTAAAGCAATAGGCAGGGAGTTTGGCCAACAGAGCCTTGTGCCAGACTCTGTCAAAAGCCTTACAGATATCAAGGGTGACGACAAAGGATTCCCCATAGTTTATCATAGAAGATGACCATACATGAGTAAAATAGGACAGGAGATCACCAGTGGATCTTGCCTTGCGGAAGCCGTACTGGTGATTGTAGAAAAGTGAGTTAGGTTCAAGACGTTTCAAGAAGTGAAAATTGAGCAAAGTTTGGAAAACTTTAGCAATAGAGGAGGTTAGGGCAATAGGTCGGTAGTTAGAAGGAATAGAGCGGTAACCCTTCTTTGGAACAAGTTGAACTAGAGCATGCTTCCAAGATGAAGGATAGATACTGTTTGACAGAATGAGGCGAAGAAGGCGGCAAAGCATGGGAGTCAGTTCATCTGCAAACTTCTTAAGGAACCTTGCAGGGATACCATCGGGACTTGAAGCCTTGTTCGTCTTTAGCGCGCGAAGAACCTTATGAACTTTGCGTGAAGAAAGGATAAGGGAGGGCACAGGGTTAGAGAGGGGAAAAGACTGAGGAACATGTGCTCTGGAATTGTTGATAGAAGAGTTGGCAGAAAAATGAGAGCAAAAGAAAGTGGCTTTTGCAGAGGGAGAGCAAGCTATAGAAATATCAGAACGAATGAGAGGGGGAAAGCTTGAGTTACAGAAGTTTTTGGAGAGATTTTTGACTAAGGACCAGAAGCATTTGTCATATATATATATATATATATATATATATATATATATATATATATATATATATATATATATATATATATATATATATATATATATATATATATATATATATATATATATATATATATATATATATATATATATATATATATATATATATATATATATATATATATATATATATATATATATATATATATATATATATATATATATATATATATATATATATATATATATATATATATATATATATATATATATATATATATATATATATATATATATATATATATATATATATATATATATATATATATATATATATATATATATATATATATATATATATATATATATATATATATATATATATATATATATATATATATATATATATATATATATATATATATATATATATATATATATATATATATATATATATATATATATATATATATATATATATATATATATATATATATATATATATATATATATATATATATATATATATATATATATATATATATATATATATATATATATATATATATATATATATATATATATATATATATATATATATATATATATATATATATATATATATATATATATATATATATATATATATACATATATACATATATATATATATATATATATATATATATATATATATATATATATATATATATATATATATATATATATATATATATATATATATATATATATATATATATATATATATATATATATATATATATATATATATATATATATATATATATATATATATATATATATATATATATATATATATATATATATATATATATATATATATATATATATATATATATATATATATATATATATATATATATATATATATATATATATATATATATATATATATATATATATATATATATATATATATATATATATATATATATATATATATATATATATATATATATATATATATATATATATATATATATATATATATATATATATATATATATATATATATATATATATATATATATATATATATATATATATATATATATATATATATATATATATATATATATATATATATATATATATATATATATATATATATATATATATATATATATATATATATATATATATATATATATATATATATATATATATATATATATATATATATATATGTATATATATCTGAGCTGCATCACAATCGGTCACCACTCATTCCAATTACTGCATGCTCACTTGCTTCCCTCACATCTATCATCCTATCTTCATGGCTCTCCTCACTCCATCCATCCACCCAAACCTAGGTCTCCCTCTAGTATTTCTCCCATTAACTCTCGCATTCATTATCTTTATCAACAATTTCATCATCAATCCTTTCCACATGGTCAAACCATCTCAAAACATTCATATCTACTCTGGCTGCAATTTCTCTCCTCACAACCGTTCTTGCTCTTACCACTTCATTCCTAACCCTATCCAATCGTGATACACCAATCATACTCCTCAGGTATTTCATCTCAAGCACATTTAGTTTCCGTCTCTCAATTACTTTCATACCCCATGACTCTGATCCATACATCACAGTTGGCACAAACACTTTTTCATATAAAACTTACTTAACATTCATTTCCAACCCTCTAATCTTCATCACTCCTTTCAACACACCCAACACTTTACATCCTTCATTCACTCTGTGCCACAAATCTGCTTCCACTCCACCATTTGCAGCTATAACCGAGCCTAAATACTTAAACTGATCAACTTCCTAAAGTGTCTCTCTATTCAACATATCATTCAATCCAGCGCCATCCTCATTTCTTGTACACCTCATAACTTTACTCTTTCCCATTTTCACTCGTAAATTCCTTCTCTCACACACCATTCCTAATTCTGAAACTAACTGACACAGTTTCTCCTCTGAATCTGCCACCACCACAGTATCATCAGCAAACAGCAACTGATTCAGCTCCCACTCGTTATCATCCCCATCTACCATTCTCAAACCTCGACCACGCACTCGCTCATTCACTTCTCTTACGACTCCATCAATATACAAATTGAACAGCCATGGTGACATCACACATCCCTATCTCAGTCCCACACCCACTCTAAATCACTCACTCACTGCATTCCCTACCCTAACACAAGCTTTACTGCCCTCATACAAATTCATCACTGCATGCGACAGTTTACCATTAATTCCATATAATCAAGAAACATTCCACATTGCCTCTCTATCAACACTATCATGCACTTTCTCCAGATCCAAAAATACAAAATACACATCCTTACCCTTTGCTAAATATTTCTCACATAACTGCCTAACTATAAAAATCTGATCTATGCAACCTCTACCTCTACTAAAACCACTCTGCACTTATGCGATCACATTTTCTGTCATATCCCTAATCCTATTAACCAGTATGCTACCATACACCTTTCCTACCACACTCAACAAACTTATAACCCTAAAATTACTGCATTCATACACATCTCCCTTTCCTTTGTACAGGGATACTATACAAGCAATTACCCATTCCACTGGCACCATTGACAACATAAAGCATACATTAAACACTCTCACTAACCATTCCAATGCAGTCACACCCCCCTCTTTAAACATCTCTGCTTTCACACCATCCATTCCAAGTGCTTTACCTGCTTTCGCTTCATACAGTGACCTTCTCACGTCCTATCTTGTACTCTCTCTTTCATATTCTTCTCCCATTTCTGGCACCTGACCCCCCCCACTGCCACTATAGCTGCCTCTCTATCTTCCTCAACTTTCAGCAAGCACTCAAAATATTCTGCCCATCTTTTCCTTCCATCGTTCCCTCTTAACATCTGTCCATTCACATCTTTCACTGTCTCTTCCATCCTCGATCCACCCTTTCTTACTCTCTTCACTTCATTCCAAAACTTCATTTTATTTTCCTCATATGATATACTAAAATCCTGTCTGTACCTAACATTTGGTAACCTCCTCTCTCTCCTCTACCTTCCGCTTGGTTTCCACATTTTGCTCCCTATATATTTCATTCTTCTCCCTACTGTTACAATGAAGCCATTCCTCAAAAGCCCTCTTTTTCTCTTCCACCTTCATTTTCACCCCTTCATTCCACCACTCGCTGCCCCTCCTCATGCCACCTGCAACAAACCTCTTTGCACAAACATCACTTGCATGTCCAACAAAACATTCTCTCATCAACCCACATTCCTCCTCAAACTCCCCAACTTCTCTTTCTTTCACATTGTCATATGCCACTTTCAATCTGTTCTAATATTCCTGTCTCTTCTCTGGATTTTTCAACTCTTCCACCTTCACCATTTACCTTCTACATCCCCCCACTCTATTTCCCCACTTTTTTGCTATTATCATTTTTGTTTTCAATACACCCAACACTTCACATCCTTCATTCACTCTGTGCCACAAATCTGCTTCCACTCCACCATTTGCAGCTATAACCGAGCCTAAATACTTAAACTGATCAACTTCCTAAAGTGTCTCTCTATTCAACATAACATTCAATCCAGCACCATCCTCATTTCTTGTACACCTCATAACCTTACTCTTTCCCATTTTCACTCACGACTTCCTTCTCTCACACACCATTCCAAATACTGACACTAAATGACACAGTTTCTCCTCTGAATCTGCCACCACCACAGTATCATCAGCAAACAGCAACTGATTCAGCTCCCACTCGTTATCATCCCCATCTACCATTCTCAAACCTCGACCACGCACTCGCTCATTCACTTCTCTTACAACTTCATCAATATACAAATTGAACAGCCATGGTGACATCACACATCCCTGTCTCAGTCCCACACTCACTGGAAACCACTCACTCACTGCATTCCCTACCCTAACACAAGCTCTACTGCCCTCATACAAACTCGTCACTGCAGGCGACAGTTCACAATTAATTCCATATAATAAAGAAACATTCCACATTGCCTCTCTATAAACTCTATCATGCGCTTTCTCCAGATCCAAAAAATGCAAAATACACATCCTAACCCTTTGCTAAATATTTCTCACATAACTGCCTAACTATAAAAATCTGATCTATGCAACCTCTACCTCTCCTAAAACCACATTGCACTTCCGCAATCAGGTTTTTTGTCTTATCCCTAATCATATTAACCAGTATCCTACCATACACTTTTCCTACCACACTCAACAAACTTATACCCGTAAAATTACTGCATTCATACGGATCTCCCTTACCTTTGTATAGGGGCACTATACAAGTAATTACCCATTCCACTGGCACCATTGACAACATAAAGCATATCATAAACACTCTCAGTAACCATTCCAATCCAGTCACACCCCCTTCTTTCAACATCTCCGCTTTCACACCATCCATTCCAAGTGCTTCACCTGCTTTCGCTTCATACAATGCCCTTTTCACGTCCTTTCTTGTAATCTCTCTTTCAATTTCATCTCCCATTTCTGGCACTTGAAAACCCCCCACTGCCACTATAGCTGCCTCTCTATCTTCCTCAACATTCAGCAAGCACTCAAAATATTCTGCCCATCTTTTCCTTCCATCGTTCCCTCTTAAAATCTGTCCATTCACATATTTCACTGTCTCTTCCATCCTCGATCCACCCTTTCTTACTCTCTTCACTTCTTTCCAAAACTTCATTTTATTCTCCTCATATGATATACTAAAATCCTGTCCGTACCTAACATATGACAACCTCTTCTCTTCCTCTACCTTCCGCTTCGTTTCCACATTTTTCTCCCTATATATTTCATTCTTCTCCCTACTGTTAGACTGCCGCCATTCCTCAAAAGCCCTCTTTTTCTCTTCCACCTTCATTTTCACCCCTTCATTCCACCACTCGCTGCCTCTCCTCATGCCACCTGCAACAAACCTCTTTGCACAAACATCACTTGCATGTCCAACAAAACATTCTCTCATCAACCCACATTCCTCCTCAAACTCCCCAACTTCTCTTTCTTTCACATTGTCATATGCCACTTTCAATCTGTTCTAATATTCCTGTCTCTTCTCTGGATTTTTCAACTCTTCCACCTTCACCATTTAACTTCTACATCCCCCCACTCTATTTCCCCACTTTTTTGCTATTATCATTTTTGTTTTCAATACACCCAACACTTCACATCCTTCATTCACTCTGTGCCACAAATCTGCTTCCACTCCACCATTTGCAGCTATAACCGAGCCTAAATACTTAAACTGATCAACTTCCTAAAGTGTCTCTCTATTCAACATAACATTCAATCCAGCACCATCCTCATTTCTTGTACACCTCATAACCTTACTCTTTCCCATTTTCACTCACGACTTCCTTCTCTCACACACCATTCCAAATACTGACACTAAATGACACAGTTTCTCCTCTGAATCTGCCACCACCACAGTATCATCAGCAAACAGCAACTGATTCAGCTCCCACTCGTTATCATCCCCATCTACCATTCTCAAACCTCGACCACGCACTCGCTCATTCACTTCTCTTACAACTTCATCAATATACAAATTGAACAGCCATGGTGACATCACACATCCCTGTCTCAGTCCCACACTCACTGGAAACCACTCACTCACTGCATTCCCTACCCTAACACAAGCTCTACTGCCCTCATACAAACTCGTCACTGCAGGCGACAGTTCACAATTAATTCCATATAATAAAGAAACATTCCACATTGCCTCTCTATAAACTCTATCATGCGCTTTCTCCAGATCCAAAAAATGCAAAATACACATCCTAACCCTTTGCTAAATATTTCTCACATAACTGCCTAACTATAAAAATCTGATCTATGCAACCTCTACCTCTCCTAAAACCACATTGCACTTCCGCAATCAGGTTTTTTGTCTTATCCCTAATCATATTAACCAGTATCCTACCATACACTTTTCCTACCACACTCAACAAACTTATACCCGTAAAATTACTGCATTCATACGGATCTCCCTTACCTTTGTATAGGGGCACTATACAAGTAATTACCCATTCCACTGGCACCATTGACAACATAAAGCATATCATAAACACTCTCAGTAACCATTCCAATCCAGTCACACCCCCTTCTTTCAACATCTCCGCTTTCACACCATCCATTCCAAGTGCTTCACCTGCTTTCGCTTCATACAATGCCCTTTTCACGTCCTTTCTTGTAATCTCTCTTTCAATTTCATCTCCCATTTCTGGCACTTGAAAACCCCCCACTGCCACTATAGCTGCCTCTCTATCTTCCTCAACATTCAGCAAGCACTCAAAATATTCTGCCCATCTTTTCCTTCCATCGTTCCCTCTTAAAATCTGTCCATTCACATATTTCACTGTCTCTTCCATCCTCGATCCACCCTTTCTTACTCTCTTCACTTCTTTCCAAAACTTCATTTTATTCTCCTCATATGATATACTAAAATCCTGTCCGTACCTAACATATGACAACCTCTTCTCTTCCTCTACCTTCCGCTTGGTTTCCACATTTTTCTCCCTATATATTTCATTCTTCTCCCTACTGTTAGACTGCCGCCATTCCTCAAAAGCCCTCTTTTTCTCTTCCACCTTCATTTTCACCCCTTCATTCCACCACTCGCTGCCCCTCCTCATGCCACCTGCAACAAACCTCTTTCCACACACATCACTTGCATGTCCAACAAAACATTCTTTTATCAACCCACATTCCTCCTCTAACTCCACAACTTCTCTTTCTTTCACCCTGTCATATGCCACTTACAATCTGTTCTGATATTCCTGTCTCTTCTCTGGATTTTTCAACTCTTCCACCTTCACCATTTAACTTCTACATCCCCCCACTCTATATCCCCACTTTTTGCTACTACCATTTTTGCTTCAATCAAAAAATGATTAGACATCCCAGCAGTCACACCTCTAAATGCATGCACATCTTTCAGTCTACCAATCATGCTCTTTGCTACTAACACACAATCCATCAATACTCTTTCTTTCACTCTTCCCTTTGCCACTCTCATCCATGTATACTTATTTATTAATTTCTTCAGGAAAAAACTATT
>JAXCGZ010009850.1:55000-57500 GCA_037179515.1 Halocaridina rubra
CATATTTGCACTTAACGAAGCATAAGATTCTAAAGATAGTTCTACCGTCGATTCCACGTACCAAATCATGTGTACTCACTGAAGCTCTATATGTAACAGAGTCTACCATCCATCATATCCTGCTCTAATCTCATTATTATGCGTTTGTGAGTCTGACGAAGAGAGGCTTCTCGAGTTATCTCTAGTAGCTTAGCTCTCATCCATTCAGGTGGAAGTCAGGAACTTTAATCCATATATCTTTTCGATTATTTATTTGCTTTTCTCCCTTACGTGATGTTACTGTAAATTTTCAACTTTTTCCATGGTTTCAACGCAAAATGTAATTGATTCATTATATATATATTATTTCTAGGTTGATTTTTTACCTTAAAGGAAATTATTATTTGATATATTATATTCATATGCTTGGACTACGGAGTGTCCAAAGAAGAGCGTATATAAAAAAATGAAGCCCCCAAAAAACATATCTACTTTTAAGCAAATTGGCTGCATTGGAAAACTCGCTAATTCATTAGAGTTCTCTTTTTCATGTAATTTTTCATATAAAGCTATAACTGAAAACTATTTCTTTCTAAACCGGTTATTTATATATTTTTCCAAACTCTTTTTCTTAGTTTTCCAGACTCCAGAAGGCAAAAATGCAACGTATATTTCATATTTTGAATTTATGATTGATCATGTGTTTTCAGGTTTCCCATGGCTTCTTGCATGCGTTGTGCAGTATATATATTTGTTCTTGGTAACTATGATGAAAAATAATAGTTCCTTTTGCACATGAAGAATCATATGCCCAAGAAGGCAAATGTAATTCCAGCTGATAAGATGATAAATGATTACATATATTTCGTTGAGAACATATTGTTCATTGTAGATTGCAGATGTTTCATGAGTTCTCTTTAGGCTTGAGTTCTTTCCTGCCTTCACATGCTCAGAACGTGATTTTATTTTTTATTTATTTTTCTTCTGACCCAGAGATGCCCATTTTTTTTCTCTTATGCTCTTCCATCGTTACTTTTATATGGTCATTTTGTGTATAAATGTTACCAGCAGTTTTAACATTTTCATAAAAATATAAATTTTTTAAAAATTATGACCTCAAACATATTCCCTCTCTAAGTTCACATTTTTTTTAAATAAGTGTAATACATTTCTATCAAGCTCAGCTCTGACTAATGTTTGAAAGACAAAGTCTGACAGTAACTAGTCTTACAGTAACTAGATAACCACTAGTGCGATTATCTCTAGTATGAGTGATATAGGTTAGCTTTGCTTAATAATTGTCTATGCACTATTGCAACAAAGAATTATCTCCCCTTTAAATGATAGTCCCTTCGTCACGGAATTTTTTATATCTCATTCCTCATTTACTCAACCAAGGAAAAAGTTTGAAACTTCTTCCTATTTTAGAGAATATCGTCTACAGTGTTGTCATATATTCATTAACTCAATGGATTCAGCATTGCTGTAACATCAAGCTGTGCTCGTCTCAAAGATCAGTAGTGAGGGACAAGTGTAGGTGTCTGCAATAAAGAACTTTTAGGTCAGATTCTTTTTTATGCTTATTTGAAGCCCAAGTTCTTAAAAATCATGTTATATCATTAACTCCATTCATCAGAGTGCTCTTAAGGAGACTACTGAGTTGACAGGCTCTACTACTTTAGGGATGCTATGCCTTTTTCTACAAAGGGCCGCTTATGAAAAAAAAGGACATTGAAGAAATTTGGAATTTGGAATCATCACCTCCAATCTTAAGAAAATCTATAGAATATCTTCAGGTATGTCAGTGTGGGCAACATTTCTTCAAAAAATCAATCCCTTGGGAATAAGCTAGTCTGACTCACTTCAACCAGCATGAATGGAGATTATCAATGTTAAGAAGAGCCTGTGGCCGTAAACCTATGACTTAAGCAAACACTAGCCACTAAGCTGCTACTGAGACGTAATGACCTCAGATAAACTAGGAAAAAGACCACTAAAAAAATATGTGCCTATGCAAATCAGCAAACCACCAAATTTCTCCTGAGCATCCTCTCATTTGCTTGATTAAAATTCAGTTATTTTTGTTGGCTTCAAGAATAATTTGTGATCTGTAGATCATATAATGGTTAGTGTTTTATAATCAATTTGCTTTGCTTAAACTCATAAAAATATTGCTTAAGCAACAAAGAATCTATCATTCCCTCAATATTTAGTTTGGAATTCTCGCATATCTCTCGTCTCAGAGAACAGTGACGAACTCAAAATCCTCCAAAACATTTTACAGATATCTCCTAAGTTTCTCTTGGTGATCAGAAATTCAGTTATTTCCGATATCGCGTCTATGAATGAGCAATGGTCCATGCACTCACACAGCCGAGATATCAAGCATACTATGTATCTGCACATGCTTGCAGTTCTCCAACTGGTAATGGGAAATGAAGCATTAGAAATTGCAAATCTGTTTAAAAAAAGGCCATGCAGTACAAAAACTATAATACAGGTTGATAGTGATTAATCAAGT
>JAXCGZ010009851.1:0-70000 GCA_037179515.1 Halocaridina rubra
CTATAATCGGAGAAGGACTTTTTTTAAGTGTTAAGGAATATAAAGCAATATGAAACGTTTTTCCTGCTCAATATAATCAGAGCACATCATTACAGGAGTCATATACAATAAGCCAAGACAAACGAAAAATCACTTCTATATGGGAATAAGATATGCCGAGTGACAAAAAGAAATTTATTTGGATATTTTGTCTTCATCCCTGCTTTTAATATACAGTACCATAGAATCATATATCTAATATAACAATATAGTGTCTAACCTCTATACTCTTCAACATAGTCTTCCTCATGTAAGTTAACATGAGAAGAGAATTACAATAAAACTAATAAATACTCTTTAATTACCAAGGGTATTTAGAGAACCTTACAGTCTTAAACAACTACAGTAATCAAGGCCATCCTCAAATCTATATAATATTAATCCCGTTAGGTTGTAGGTGACGTATGTTCATCTCCAACATTTACTAGTGTGGATGTTGAGGGGAGAGGGCTAGTCATTTGACTGTTGGATGCAGGTCCTGTAGATGTTGATGGCTGAACAGATTTCTCCTCTGGCTCAGGGGGTAAATTAATAGTAACTGACTTAGTAGTTTTCACCAGAGGTGTGCTATGTGTAGAGGGTTGTAGCGAAGGTAGCGGAGATTGAGTTCGAGAGGCGGGAGACTCTTCCATGAGTGGCCAGGCTTCTTCGCTGTCTCCACCACTTTGCTGTTGGCTCAAACGCTCGCTTAGGAGAAGGAGAGCCTTTTTTCTGTGGAAAATTAATAAAACTAGAGCAAGTTTTGCTAAGTCTTACAAATTTACGCATGATCAAAAAATTATGAAGATATACAGTACTTCATTGTCATTCAAAGGTGACAGTACGACTTTCACTCAACTAAAAGCAGGTTTATAAAATTTTACAAAAAACATTCTTAGTACATGCGAGTATTTATCTATAGACTGCTATTTATGTAAATGTAGGGCACTCATAATTGCCTAGAAGTTTACAAAGCTAGCAAGTATGATGAATACTGCTACGATATTAGATTATGCTCTACTCATTTTTGCAAATACATTATAACTAAATGAAGGGCACTATATTCAATACTGTGTATATATATATATATATATATATATATATATATATATATATATATATATATATATATATATATATATATATATATATATATATATATATATATATATATATATATATATATATATATATATATATATATATATGTCATATTTTATCTGACAGATAATTTCCAATTTTTCTTACCTCCGTCTTTCTGCATCTTGAGGTTCCATCCCAGGCAAGGATATTGCTATTGTAGAAGGTGCACCAACATCGTATTTCCGAATAGGCCGTCTACATACTTTTGCTCTTACAAGACAAGAATGTACAGAATTACCAACCACTTGAATAGGAGGCTGCATGACTGTTGGAAAGAAACTGAAAAAAAGGTTATTAATAAACAAAAGGATACAGTATAAAACTGAAACACACAAGGAAATGTAAGCAATAGGTAAAAAATGCAGACTTAAAGATAATAAGTCGATAATTTGAAGATAAATGAAATACAACTGCTTGACTCTGGTTATATTGGCTGGAATTATTATGGAAATAGCCCCAGATTAGCAGAGCTACTACAAAGATGATATTAAATTTCACTAACACTGCAATAATAAGGTTTTGCTTCCTCCATGGATGCCATAAGTTTGACTTCCTAGGTTAGTTTATACAGCTTCTTTTCATTACAGCCAGATAAATATATGGAGAGTGCAGTGGTGTCCCTCATTTGGAAAGTAATTTCTGTCAACTTATATGGCTCAATGAGTACACCATTAGATACATGGATATGTGTTTAGAGCAATACCTTCATTAGCTCGCTCTTAGATATGTTGAGAAATGATTTCAATAGCACAAAATAACAATTGCAAGAGTGTTATCAGCTGATATTACAGAAATATTAAGCTACATGTTAATAATGATAGATACCAACAATTAAGTCACATAAAAAACACTATGCATTCACCTTAAGCTTATTTTCATCATATATAACCTTTATTTGATGAAAGAGGCAACTAATTTTACATTACGCTTTATGTTCTATTCTAAGATCATTATATGAGTGAAGTATATACAGTACTAGCCTCTCATAGATAACATCAATATTTTCCTAATTAAACACCGCTAACATTTTATTACATCATTAATCATTATATGAGTGAAGTATATATAGTACTAGCCTTTCATAAATAACATCAATATTTTCCTAATTAAACACTGCTAACATTTTATTACATCATTATGTATTCACTGTATTATGAGAATAATCAAATTCAATCTGAATATACTTCAAACAAAATAAAAAAATTCAACACTTATTGGAACTAATACTGACCATGACACTACGCTTACATGAAACAGAGAATTTTTTGTATAAAGCCATTATAACAAAGAATATACAAGTGTTGCTTAGGGCATCTAATGAACTTTTAAAGAAAAAATAATTAAGTTTTGTACAAATTAAGTTCCTTATACTTACTCCGCAGTGTATCTAATGAAGTTTAAAGAAAAAATAACTAAGTTTGGTAAAAATCAATTTCCTTATACAGGGGATTCTCGATTTACGTCAGAGTTCCGTTCCTGATATGTGATGTAACCTGAATTTCAGTGTAAGTCGGAACACACCTAAATAAGCACCTATGCTAATGCAGTAGTAAAGTTTCACTCTTTTCCATGCATATCATTATCTCTAATATCACTTCCATGGTGATGGCTTTCCTTTTCTTCAAAACACTTCCATCAAAAGAATCTGAATTATGCTTGGGAGACATAATACAGGCCAAAAATTATCAAAAGAAGCAAAATAATTTAAGGTAGATGTGTTGTAACCATGAAACATCGTAACTCAAGGACAGCGTAAACTGAGGATCCTCTGTGCTTACTCCATATTTCCGGACAATGTATCTAAGAGTAAGAGATGCTAATGCAGGAAAGAAAGTTAAATACAAAAGAGATACAGCTATTAAACAGGCAAAACTGACAAATTATTTCCATGGAATATACTATGATATCCATGTAAAACAAGAAACCTATATTAATTCATATTCAAGAACTCTCCCTAAAGAAATCAATATATGAACAGACACATAATATTAGTTTGTATTTCTATGACTATTAATGACTTACAATCACAGATTACCATTCCTACTGGCATTATATTCTACTGAACTTCCAAACATAAGAGGAGGTTTCAGCAAAGCTTCTATTGAGAAATGTTTATTTGCACTACCACAAACTCTGCTAACGTACTAACAGAACAGACTTCAATGAGATGGAAAAAAAGGATGATCACATTTTTCAATGAGGATGTAAGAGGGATATTATTACGATTTTACATAGTTCTTTGTATGAAAATGCATAACCCATGGTAATGGCTAAAACATAAACGGAAAGACTCGGCTCTAACTGATTACATTCAACTTACTATTTTTTTTCTTTGTACACTGCATATATTATATCTAATTTCATCTTGAGCTGCAAGGTGCTATTCAGTTATAGTACAAAAGTACTGCTGCACTGCAGTATTTTTTTTTACGAACATGACATGAAAGTACATATACTGTATATTCAAGGGGAAAAATTTAATGCATCTATCCTATTTAGTAATAAATTTCAATAAAAAATATTCCAATTTCTTTTTCCAAAAATGGCTTCTACAAGCCCTTCAGGAACAAATACACCAATCAAAGGAGCAACAGCTTCCTTATGAACCACAATTATAACAGAATGCCTTTATCACAAAAGCTTAAAGAAACTGAAAAGACAATAAAATCTATAAGTAAAGAAATACAAATGCTACAGCTGTTCTAGCACCAACCTAACCCTCTACATTCTAATTCGTCTTCCCTGTTCCCTGCTCTTTGTTAACAAGAAGTTCCCAGAAAGTGCTCGTATATTTTTGAAAAAAGAAGTATTCAGTAGTTTAAAAGGTAATTTCCATACTACCCAACCAATACACGGCAAAAATCCAGATAAAAAAGTGGCATTTCAAATTTGTATCTTGGAAATGTATTTTTGAAGTCAAATAAACAAACATATGGGAGAATATAAATAGTAAGTTGCTAATATATATATATATATATATATATATATATATATATATATATATATATATATATATATATATATATATATTTGAGCCACTTCCTTCAAATTTATAATTTCCATATTATGAACAACTAGAAGCTCAGTTTCAGAATTTCTGATATGAATAGAATCACTTACCTTAGGATAGGCAAATATATTACAAATAACGTAGTTTAGGTAAAATTTTACTTGATTATGAATGAGTATTAGCGGAGGTTTGTCAACTACCTTGACTTTGCTATAATATATACAGGGCGTCTCAACTTGCGTCAGAGTTCCATTTCAGAGACGGAACGCGACCCGATTTTCGGCGCAACTCGGAACACACCTAAATAAGCACCTACGTCACCCACCTATAATAATGCAGAAGAAAAGTTTCAACTTTTCCATGCATTTCACTATCTCAAATTTCACTTCCATGGTGATGGCTTTCCTTTTCTTCTAAGAAATGCCATCAGAAGCATCTACTTTATGCTTGGGAGACATAATACAGAAGAAAAGTTATAAAAAAAAAAAAAAAAGCTATGGGAGATGTATCATAACCACAATACATCGTAAAATGAGGACCCCCTGTATACATATTTTACTGGATAATTCTAGTAACCTATAATGTGAGGGAATGTATATTCTTGTGCATATCAAAAAATGGTAATTTCTTATGAAATGATGAATTAAAATTTTTTACAAGTACGGCATAAAGATATACAACAAAGTCCATTAAAGCTGTGGGATTAATTACTCTATGGCAATTAAAATACTCTACAGGTAATGTGAGGAAGAACTTACCATGAGAATGCAAAGGTATCTGCCATGTCTCCCCTTGTGCCATTGGAGTGGACTTGATAAAAACGAAGGTATACCCATGACACAGCAATGCCACAGCCAATCATGGTGGTGTATAACCCTTCCAATAAATGGCATAGATATAACAATAATGCCGTGATGAACAGCAAAAGGGGCACATGACGGTTTGTGATCTTGCCCAGCGGCGTCCGCGTATGAAGCAATACGTGGTCTGGCATGATCTGCTTCACGGCGACAGATAATCCTGCGATGTATCCTGCCATGCCGTTAATCTGCACGCTGAACAGCACATCGGGATTAAATGTGCACATATAAATGATAAGATAAAATAGGGCAGAGATGAAAGCAACACATACATTTACAAGGAGGAAAAAAAGCACCATTTCGAAGCTCCCCCATAATGGTTCTATTAGTTTGCCACATAGGCCTAGGGTGACGAGGTCAACGCACACTTGCCATAACCTTACTTCTAAAAAGCAATGCGTAAATGCTGTCCACAACCAAAATGTTGGAGGCAATAGATAGCCTGGGGTCACACTAAGCACTTCAACAGCAGTCTCGGAAAAGGACAGACCGTACCCTATTATTAACAATACACACACAAACTTCACAAATAGTCCCGTATTTCCTATTATGGCTATTAATGAGTGTTTTATAACTGGTAAATGGCGAAAAAGAACATTAGCAGAAGCCATCTTGGTCGACGCAACAGCTTTTTGCGGTCGAATTAAAGAAAGTAATTTTAAGACGAGAATATAAATAAAGCTTACTCTTACAGTTAATAAATACTATATATCTATAACTATTTATGAATATAAAATAATATTTTCTCTACTTATAATATTTTTTACAATTATATCCTCAACGTAACTGTCAAAAGTGAATCGTTAATGATAATTGAGCGATGCCGTGCGTCTGACACTGTAAACAATCGGCTGGTGATCTGTCATTTTGCCTCCGTCCCTTAAGCATTTAGGCAAGATGCCATGATATGCGACCAACCTCTCCTACTTTGGTGTGAAGTCTACCGGGATATTTGCACTCTAATCTACATGTCTATGGACAATACTCATTAATGACATATAGCTAATTTTGTTATTGACTAATCCACGTGAAATAATGGTTAAGTAAGGGTACAAAATGTAAAGCAAATCGTATGATAAAGTAGCACCGGACGAACTTTCCCAGAAATATATAAGTTTAATTTCCATCTAAATAAAGATTATGAATTATATTTTCAAAGATAAAATGAGCTAAAATAAAATAGTTTTAAAAGAACGTAGGTAAAACTCGAATATATGAAATTATACAATAGGCTTATTTTCCATCATTCTGTATTATATTGACAAGTTGGATATATATATATATATATATATATATATATATATATATATATATATATATATATATATATATATATATATATATATATATATATATATATATATATATATATATATATATATATATATATATATATATATATATATATATATATATATATATATATATATATATATATATATATATATATATATATACGGGAAAGAGCCCTATACTCGTGTCTCCCCGTTTCCTGGTCGGTTTAATTTTTTATGCTCAATGATACTTATAATATTTGTCCTTAAAACTATGAATACAGTTAATATTAACTATTTCCGCGCTTAGCGAATTTCAGTCATCAACTATTCTTGTACTAAAAAGTACCTTCTTACATTCTGCAAAGTTTTCTTACGAACCTTCAAACTATGACCTCTAGTTCTAGAGCCAGCCATATCAAATTATCAATCCCTATCCACTATGTGAAAACTATGAATAACATTTAAAAAACGTCACCATATCCCCATCATTCTTCTAGCTTCGAGTGATGGTAAGTATAATTCCGTCAGCCTCTCATCATAACTGAGAATATGTATATATGGCAATGGTTTCGTAGCATGGTGGTGGCTTTGTCCAACTAATTTATATGCTTTGTCAAGATACACAACAGTATCTGCAAGATCAATGTCAGCAATAAATTGATCCATTATCCTTTGGAAACAAGCTGCAGCCACACCAAAAGCCTTCTGTGGAGTGGAGTAAGACTCAGAGCTCTTCAGTGCTTCTTCAAGAGCTCTAGCTTGGTGAAAGGCAGTAGTTAAGTCAAGTGTTCTATTCTCAAGGAGTCTCTGACGAATGACATTAGATAATAATCCACTTATGAAAGCATCCTGGATTGCTTCCTGGAACGGGTCATGGAGGATCAGTAATAAAATTTTAACATGCAGTGTTGACTGCCGACAAAAATTAAATAATTCAATAAACATATAAACAAAGCAAGTTGATTTATTTTAGATAAGTAGGTAATTTTTACTAACACTGCATACTTAATAACTCATCTACTTAATAACTTACAACCTAAATACGAACACACTCAAATTAATCATTATATTATTAATAATATGAAATTCACATTATCAATCAAATAAATAGCAAAATAAAACAAATTATAATTAAACAGAGAATCCTTACGTCCATAATGTCTTAAATTTAGGTAAATAAATCGGTCAACTCATAATCAAAATCTCGCCTCTTTACAAATTCTCGCCCTTAAATTAGTCAGTCAGTTTATCAACCTAATCTGCATTTGTAGACCAACTAGATATTTTTTTTTGTTAAACATTCTATTTTGTTCACGAAATCTTTTTTACTGGATTTTGTGCATCTCTACCTATACACTGATTTTTTTCACTACCATTATTATTATTATTATTATTATTATTATTATTATTATTATTATTATTATTATTATTATTATTATTATTATTATTATTATTATTATTATTATTATTATTAACCCAGCCACTGAGGGGGGGCAAGCCGGCCTCAACTTGGTGCCGGTCCCAAGCCCGGGTAAATGGGGAGGGTTGGCGGCAGGAAGGGCATCCGGCCATAAAAATGTTGCCAAAACCAAAATATGGCTAGTACAGATAACTGGCCAGAAACATCGACCCCACATAAAAGTGGGAAAAGATGTAGACGAAGAAGAAGAAGAAGAAGATTATTATTATTAATATTATTATTATTATTATTATTATTATTATTATTATTATTATTATTATTATTATTATTATTATTATTATTATTATTATTATTATTATTATTATTATTATTATTACTGAAATAGAACGCTGCCAAGTAACAAATATTTTGCATCTACAAATGCCAAAACAAAAACAGTTGTTATTAGTGAAAGGAACTAATTTCCCCGTCAGTTATATTATTATTATTACAAGTATTTTAAGATTTTCATTGCTATACCCGTGTCTGCAAGGCCTAATGGTGCATACCTGACTTGTGGCAATTATATAATTATTTAACTCTGAATTGTGTAATATATATTTGCTGGCAAGTAGAGGTACTCGTGTCAGTGCACAGCATTTCGGCGTCGCTTTTCTTCATTCTAAGGTTAGGTTATAGTCTATTCGTCTATGGTGTCATGCACTATATATACCTTTCATTACACGAAATGATTGCTAATTATTACTGTAGCACCCCTATATTGTCGTCATGATTTTCATTTAATGTATTTTCTATTGTTTAGATGCTATCTTAGGTTCGGTTATATACTGTTATGTGTATAGATATGGTATTTTATGCAATTTTTTTTCTTAGATTCTTTTTTTTGTCCCTTCCATAGCCTAATCGAGATATCATTGTTACCACCAATGTCATAAATGTGCTTGGCTGATTATAGACCTAAATTCACCCTATTAGAGTTTGAAAGGCTTCCAATATGAGTTAGGTTAGGTTAGGTCAATTTGATAAGGTTATTTAAGTAGCCATTGCCACCCATCAATATCGGCCCTAACTCAATATATTATCAGAATAACTCAAAGTACATCGAATCTTATGAGAAAATGAGTTCAGTCCAAAACAGAAAAGGTATATTAAGCAAATCTTAGCTGTTTTTCAGCGTTTCATTTTATTTTTTGGTAAAATTTTATGATTTCACTCATCTCCTTTTGGAGGTGGAAATGTTTTTCCCATGGTTTTTTGTGTGCAGTATTTTGAACAGATGTAGCCTTCAAAACCTTAGAAAGTTATTCCTAACCTAACCTACGTAAACTAGCCTTAATTAAGTAATTCACCACGATTTATAAGGTTAGATTTGTTCAAAACTCATAATCACTCATATTTAAAACTAATTTTCTCCTCCAAAGAACTACAAAGAAAGTAAATTGAATTATCTAGTGGAAATGAAGGGTGTCTTCTGTCTTTAAAACACCATGAGAAAGAAGTATGTCAATACTGTTCTTGTCATCTCGTAAAACTCGGAAATACTGTACACTAATAATAATGAAAAGAGCATGCCACACACTGTCAGTCTGGTATTCAAGTGATGAAAATCTGAAGTGTATTTAAAATCAAAGAGTTTACCCTTGCACAGTAACCCTCTTGTCCTAATGCACATGCTCAACTCCATCCTTACTTCAAAGTGATTGGCCAGTTGTCTGCAGGTCAGCAGTGAAAGAACTCGCCCAGAGATTTAAAGAGATTAAATGGTAAATTAATATCTCCAAAAGTATTCATTTGTGACAAATTGTAAGTAGATAAAATATATCTTGCAATATCGAGATGTAGACGCTCCTACTTATGAACATCTGACATACGAACATTTGGAGATATGAACGATGAGTATGTGTGTGTGTGTGTGTGTGTATATATGAGAGAGAGGGAGAGAGTACGTAGGTAATTTCTTACAGTCGCTTTCAAATATGCATCTGTGTATGTGTGTCTAATATACACATACAGTAGTGTGTACTCAGGTAGAAGTAGAAAGGGTCTTGGGTTGTTCTAGAACAAATCAGATCTAACGGTCAACTTTTCCCCCCCCTCTCTCTCTCTCTCTCTCTCTCTCTCTCTCTCTCTCTCTCTCTCTCTCTCTCTCTCTCTCTCTCTCTCTCTCTCTCTCTCTCTCTCTCTCTCTCTCTCTCTCTCTCTCTCTCTCTCTCTCTCTCTCTCTATATATATATATATATATATATGATTCATATTTTACCCCTTAACCGTGACTCGAACCTAAGACATAAATACTGTCCCAGTGCGCTGCCAACTCCACCACTGAAGGTCTAAGAAAGAAGCCGACCTCAAAGCTTAACTGCCTTGCTAGGAATGAAAGCATTCATTCTGAATGCCTTTTTGTACATATTACAGCTTCTCCCATCCTCACTCGTGGCTTTGTTTTCACATTTAATTAAAATCTCTATCTATATAAGCATCAGTAATTATCAAATAAGCGCATTACCATATGTGAAAACATGAATCATATTTTACCAGTTAAGCTCTGAGGTTGGCTTCTTTCTTAGACCTTAAGTGGTGGAGTTGGTAGAGCCTTGGCACAGTATTATGTGTCTTAAGTTCGAGTTTCAGCCAAATGGTAGACCCAGTTACTAGGAATTCCCAGTCCTCCGCTCCGTCCCATTTAGTCGACTTTTACGACACGCATAGGAACACAGAGGAATGTGTTTATTGATGCATTTTGGACGAGAAGAGATGATTATCTTTTAGAGGACATTTAACCTACACTTTCTGTAGTTTCCCAGGAAGTGTGAAAATACTTCTTGGTGTGGAAAGTTCAAGGTCAAAATTTGTTCATGTCTAAAGCTCTAATTCCATAGCATTGGATCTTAGATTGGCACAAGAAAGATATGCCTTGGAAAAGAAGTAAAGTTCTTAGTACAGTTGAAAAAAAAAATTCATTGTCTTGCCAAGAAATGCAAGTTTTTCCTTTTTATCTCCATGCATCCCATTAGTAGTCTCTAGTGGCGGCATAGCCAATCAAGAAGTAAGTCCATTGATGTAACTAAAAATTACAACCTCACGTTTGCATATGTGATTTGTTTTACTGGCTTTACAGGCAATATCGGTGTATGCCTTCAGATAGCAGATAAACTGTTCTTCATTGTCATGTATTCCAACATATATTCTAATGCCCAGATTTTAAAAACGTCACATTAATAGGTCGAACCTTGTGCCAAAGTTTCAAGCAGCACTGACTTATGTGACTGATGTGTAGAACCTGAATTGGCTTGTAAAAGACCTTGCATGTTACAAATCTTCAAGTTAATTAAAATAATATGTGGCCATCTATTACTTTGTCACATTTTGGAGACCATTATGCCTCCTGCCAATTGTATCTTGTACAGTGTGATTTTCGGTATTGCTTACGGTGGCAGAGATGATTGTTGAAAGCACATTGCCAATAAGAAATTTACTAAGATAATGTTTAAATGTAATGACCTTATATCAGTATATGTATTGTTTTGTAACATTTTTTTTTTTATATATTTTCAGTGTTATAGCAGTCTGAAGATGGACACGGCTATAGACATCTTACTCTTTAGAAGAAGCACATCCTGGAAGCAACTGCTCAGTCTTTGTTGCATTATGGATTCTCTCTCCAAGACTTGTTTTTAGTATTTAATTAGATAGGACTCATATTAAGATTGCTTTGTTTCTCATGCGTGTGTTTATAACGCATGGGACATCTGAAACATGTTTAGAAAATGTACAGGAAGTTACATCAAGTTCTGAACATACAACAGTGCCTGTTATAATTATTCATCATGAAGATAGAGGCTCCCCAGTTATTGTTGATAATTCAGAAACCGCAGAATACTGTTCACTTGTGGCAGAAAATCAGGGCAGTATTGTAGTCTTAGGTGGAGAGAAAGCCTCGAAGAACTTATCTATAAAAAACTTAAGAGATCATGCCTATGCTAGAGAACCACTACCCCCTCTTTGTAAGCCTCTCATTGATCACAATTATTCCATCACTCAAGAGGAAGAAGATCTCTTAAACTCTGGTAATGATGGTTTGTCATTAGCTATAACTTAGGATTTACTGTGATATAGACGTTTGCATGCATGGCTAGTTATTCATAATTTTCTGTGAGTTGTTAGTAATGCCTTACTGTATGAGATGAGTATATATATATATATATATATATATATATATATATATATATATATATATATATATATATATATATATATATATATATATATATATATATATATATATTAATAATTTAAGTTTTTGACCTACCTGGCTGGTGCAGTTTGTTCAAACTGCATGTGCTGAACAGTTTGTGAGCCTGTCAAAAGAATAGTCAGAGGTATTTTTTTTATGTGTATACTATATCAAGTTAATGGTTTTATTTATTTATTTGTTTATGTATGTGTTTTTTTGAAGGAATAAGACTTGATTTATTTACATGATTACCAAATATGTATTCGTAAATTCGATCTTTCTTAAGCAAATAATTTGAGTTGAGGTTGGCAGAAAAATAGTCACACGATTTGTAGTATGCGTATATAATGTATGAAGTTAATGGTTTTATTTATTTATTTGTGTATGTATATGGTTATTTGAAGAATGTAGACTTAATTTATCTACAAAATTACCTAAAGATAGCTGTAAATGCGATCTTTATGCGAAAAGTTTGTTGAGGTTGGCAGAAAAATAGTCACAAGACATTGTTGTATACGTATACTGTATATCAAGTTGATGGTTTATTTATTCATATATTTATGTACAGTATTTGGTCATTTTAAGGAATTAGATTTAATTTATGTACTAATTCACCAAATATAAATTTTGGGGAAAGAGAGAAACCAAAAGGACAGCACTATCAGAACAATAAGAATGCTTTTTTAAGAAAAATGCTGTTGTAAAGGCTGTGCTTCTCACTCTTGTACACTATATTGTTTGTCGTACTCATTCGCTGTGGATGCATATTTTCAACATGAAGATGTTGTAAGTGCTTTGGCTGGATGACCAGCATTGACGGCACATCCCAGTGAGCCTCCTTTAGATTCAGGAGAGAGCAGATAGATTTGTTTAATGCCGTGAAAATGGGAAAGGGGGGGAAGAAGAAGCATCACCCACTTGTTCTTGTGCTCATTCGCTAATGTTAAGCTTTTCGATCATAAGTTGGATATGGGATCTGAAGTTATCCAGTTATCCAGATGCAAGCCATCCACAATAATAATAATAATAATAATAACCTTTATTTCCATTACAATACAATGGGTATTCGTCAGCTGGGACAAGCCCCAACCCCCCACTGTGGTGTCCAACCACAGCAGTTCCTGCCAGTAAACAGCTTAAGCTCTCGGTCTTGGACGGGGACTGATCTTTCGACCTCATGAATGCGAAGCCAGCGCGTTACCACTGTACTAGCCAGCAGGCTAGTGTACTTTTACTATTTTTATATCTTTTAATTAAGAACTTAGATTATTTTTCCTTGTTTTAGTGTATTTACATTTAGCATTAGTGGGGAACCTTGTTTCGAATTATTGGTGTGTTCCGACTTGAATTGATATCTATGTTAAGTCAGCTGTCAGGAAAGGAACCTTGACATTTAATGGGGACCCCCTTTATACATAAAGGGGGTCCACAGTTTACCAGGTTCTCAACCTACAACGTTTCATGGTTACGATGCATCTGCTGTAAATTATTAAGAAATCCTTGTTTCGACCTAGGTGGTTTGCGTTGCAAATACAAACTTCATGCAGGAGCAGTTTTTTGAGCGTGGCGGAAGAATATGCTGTTACCCAGCATTAGACTGAGGAAGATGCGTCGTTTTGTTCCCGCTCACATGCCATCTTGTTATTGTGTCGTATTCGATCTTTGATTTGTTTTGCTTCTCTTTTTTTAATAGTTTTTTCCATTAAGTAGATTCTTCTGATGGCATTACTTAGAAGAAAAGGAAAGCCATCGCCATGGAAGTGAAATTAGAGATAGTGAAACGTTCAGGGAGAGGGTATCCCCCTGAGGGAGGGGGTAAGAATGCTTCTTCCGCGTTCCCCTGCATGTCGTAAAAGTCGATGAATGGGGTGGAGCAAGGGGACTGGGAATCCCATCCTCTATATTTACTGCCTACAATCAGTCAAAGTATTTTCTTTGACTCAGCCACTTCCCTTATAAGAGGGATTATGGCTTTGGTATATGGATGGATGGAAACGTTCAGAAAAGCGAGAAACTGCTACCAACATTGACCGGTTACCAAGGTTAAGTTTGTCTGCTTAATTTCCTCCTAAGAATCATCAATATTCTTCACAGCCTGAAGAATATTGTACAACTCTCAAAACTCCTTATGAGTCAATTTCTTGCCCTTCTCAGTTGCCCTGAGAGCCATAGCAATTGTTCTTCAGAGATAGTAGGCCTTGAAAGAGGCAATGACCCCCTGATCCATAGGCTGTAACTGGGAATTGGTATTAGGTGGAAGGTAAGCCACTTTACATTAGGATGAAAGTAATCCAAATGAGGAGGATGACCAGGGGCATTGTTCAGCACTAGCAACACCTTAATTGGCAGACCCTTGAAGGCACAGTACATCTCCACTTCATGCAAAAAATTGTTGCTGAACCAGTCCTCAAATATTCTGAAGGGTTATCCAAGTCTTCTTGTTGGACTTCCAGATGACATGCAGTTGACCCTTCCAAATGCCTTTGTGATTCCTTTGATTTTCTGCCAAGTAAGCCAACAAGGGCTTCAGCTTAAAGTCTCCAGCAGCATTAGCCATCAAAACCAAATTCAGTCTCTCCTTGCTGACTTTATGGCCTGGTGCTGTCTTCTCCTCCTTGGCGATGTATGTACTACTAGGCATACTCTTCCAGAACAAGCCAGGCTCATCCATGTTTAATGCTTATTGGCACGGTAACCACCTTCCTTAATTATTTCTGCTAACACACTTGGAAACTCTTGCTGCATTCTCATCACCACTAGCAGCTTCACCTTGCACCCTTAGGTTATGCAAATTAGCACGACTCTTAAAACCATTAAACCAACCCCTGCTGGCCATCAACTCTTCATTTTCACTCCGTTCCCCCTTTTCACAACATCGAACAATCTTTTAGCCTTTTCCTGTATCAACATGAGGCTCACTAGGATAGGCCGTCTATGCTGGTCATCCAGCCAAAGCACCATTAACCTCTTCATCTCGACCAGAAGGCCACTATGCTGCTTAGTAATCACAGTGGACATCATAGGAGCTGAACCTTGTTCAAGAATTCGATCTTTAATCTTAATGGTCATCACCACAGTTGAATGGAATAATCTCAGTGAGTAGCCAAAAATAGTAGCGCTTTCTCCCTTTTCCGAGCGTTTTACTATTTCACCTTTAATTTCCATGATGATATCTTTCCTTTTCTTTGCAGCACAACCATCAGAACTATCACCACTAAGCTTGGGAGGCATAGTATAGGTCAAAAATGAACAAACTTGAGCGAAACCGACGAGAAAGCACATGACCACAAGAAACAGTATGGCCTACGAGAGCAAAGTGAGTGATGCTTCTTTTCCTTCTTCTCTGTCTAATGTTCTGTGAAGATGTATTCTTTCTCGATGCTCAACAAACTTTCGCATGAGGATCATATTTACTGCTATATATTTTGTAATTTTGTAAATAGTTTAAATCTTATGCCTTCAAATAGCCAAAAACATAAATAAATAAAACCGTTATCTTGATATACTGTATACGTATACAACAATGATGCGTGACAACGTTTTCGTCCTCCACACTCAACAAACTGTTCCGCATATGATCATATTTACAACTATGTGCTTAGTTATTTTGTAAATGAATTCAAAATAATTTCTGCACATAACAAAATACATAAACAAATAAATGAATAAAGCCATTAACTTTATATTTACAAATACAACAGTGCTGCTAACTTTGTATTCGTCAGTCACACTCACAAACTGTTCAGTGTGCGAAGTTTGTATTTACCACACAAGCCAGGTAGGTCGAAAAATTGATTTATTAATAATTTATGGGCCTCTGCTATAACGGCGGAACCTTGTAACTCGAGGACCGCATATCCTGGGGACTCCCTGTAGGGGGTCCTCGATTTATGTCAGAGTTCCATTCCTGAAAAGTGATGTTACCCCAAATTTCAGTGTAAGTCAGAACACACCTAAATATGCACCTAAACTAATGCAGTAATTAAGTTTTTACCTTTTCCATGAATTTTACTATCTCTTAATTTCACTTCCATGGTATGGCTTTCCTTTTCTTGCCATCAGTATAATTTGCTTTATGGTTGAGAGACATGATACAGGCCAGAGCTTATCAAAAAAGTAGGAAAATAATTTATGAGAGATGTGTTGCAACCACGAAACTTCGTAGCTCAAGGACATTGTATACCAAGGACCCCTGTATATATATCTTAATATCTTATTTAAATCATTTTCAGTATAGTTACAGATATATTGGTGTTTTACTGAGATATTCTGCATGTAAATAATTTACACTATTTCCTCAGGTCAGTGGATATTAGAGTATTTATAGCTGAATACTCTGTTAATGTAAATTTTTTTGTGTTATACTGAAATTTTCTGCCATAGTATTGTAGTTTAGCCATAGCTTTGTGTTTTGTACCAATGTAGATTAAATTTTACTTCTAGAAATAACTTGCAAAGGAATAAATTTTCATGTGTACTGGTTATTAATATCAGAGAATACATTGTTATATATATCTGGCTATTACTGTCTTGTTATCTCTCCTCAATTCTCTGAATATTTTTGCCAAATATTACTTCTTTTCAGAATGTTCAAGTAATAATAGTTCAAGCTCCAGAACACTAACTGCAAGCTTCACAGACTATATTAGTGGCAGTTCTTCTGACACGTTAAGCAATATGGAAGTCATAGACCTTTCAGATGATGACGTAAGTTTAGTAATTTTTTCTTCTTATATGTGTCACAAGGACAGGCCTAGCAAAAAATAAAATAAAATTGCCCTCATAGGGCGTGGGCATGGAGGAAGCAAACTGAAGAGAAACAGATAGAAAGTGTAGTGATTTGTCAGATGTGAAGGGATAATAAATGTGTAACGGATATCCAAATATATTAGGTGATAATGTAGGCATAGAAAGAGTACCATGACTGAAAAGACTTAACATTGAACTTCACCCTGTCTTCATGTATTTCAGAATGTCTCATGCTCTGTTTTTTTTTTTTTTTATGAATACAGAACAATGCAGGATGGGAGATAAATATTTTGTTCATTCCTTAATCTGAACTAAATAGATTTTTATTTATTGTCGGTAAGACATGGTCAGCTACTCTATGTGTATTAATGCCACATTCCCTGATGATCACATATACTCATATAATTATTGTGTGCCCCACTTGGAATTATGACATATTTTAAACGGGAATTATGACGTATTTTAAACAAAGTTTTTCAATTAAAAAAAGCACTTAATGCCTACATGATACTTCATCCATAGAAACCAGTAGATTGTCTTGTAACAAATATAACAAATCATCCAAGGCATTGGGTCTCCAACCTCTTGTTTTCAGTCCTCACATTACTCACCTTTTCTCCACATTGTGTTGTGGCAGCAAAAATTCATGAATGACGGGATTGCTTATCCTCTCATTTCCATATTAATTTTTGTTAACTAATATAACATGAAAGGAATAAAAGAGTGTTAATTATTTTTATCATAGTGATTAATTTTCCTGAGAAAGTTTTGGGGATATTGCACAATGCTTCATTATGGAATAGTCAGATAGATTCCAGTTTATATCTTGAAATAATGCAGATTGTCGTTGAGGAAGTTTTGGAGATAAAGTCGCGGCCGAAGCGTCCTTTTCGATGTCTTAACTCAGATTGCAGGACTGAGAAAGATTTGACCCATGCTGCCGATTTTGTAAGGCGATATTACGGAGTATTATCCTACCCAAGGTGAGTGATAGTAAGTTGATAGAGTATGACTCATGTCTAAATTAGTGGTTGGCTGTGCTATATGAATACAGGGGATCCTTGACTTGTGTCAGAGTTGCGTTCTTGAAATGTGATGTAACCTGAATTTCAGTGTAAGTTGGAACACCCCTAAATAAGCACCTATGCTATTGCAGTAGTAAAGTTTCTTGCTTTTCCATGAATTTCACTATCTTTAATTTCACCTCCATGGTGATAGCTTTCCTTTTCTTTGAAGCACTGCCATCAGAAGAATCTGCTTTATACTTGGAAGACATAATACTGCCCATAAATTATAAAAAAAGAAGAAGAAGAATTTATGGGAGATACATTGCAACCACAATACATCATAACCTGAGGACATTGTAAACCGAGGACCCCCTGTATATGTTAAGGCTTGTGTAAGAGGGGTTCAGGAAGAATGATAAGTATATCTAGCATATGAGGAGGTGAGGAGCTGTTGAAAGAAGGTTGTTGGACAAGTTTAACCAGAGAGTGCTGAGATGATTTGGACATGGAATGAATTTTGAACACCTATCAGAGAAAGGATTGAGAGCAGAAGTATCTACCATGTAGTAGGTTGGCTCATGGCACCAATCGCCCGTTACAATACTACAGCCGAATGTCTTTTGGATTTAAATAGGGCTGTCCAGGACTGTTCAATGTTAAGTCTTTCTTCAATTACTGTTCTTTTTCTATGCCTACATTAACATCGAATATTCTTGGATATTTGTTACGCCCATAGCATCCCTTCACATCTGACAAGTCACAACACTCTTCATGTCTGATTCTATGTACTTTATGCTTGCTTCGTGCCCAGGCCTGATGAGGGCTGTTTTATTTTATATTTTTTGACCACCCTGGTGTCATGCTCACTTAAAAGAAAAAAAAAAAGATCACTCCTCCTGGCCGAAAAGAAGACCTAAGATGGGATGAATGGCTGGAGTGAAAAGAGTGTTGACTGTGCATAATATGTCAGAGGAGCAGAGACGAGAATGAGTGGAGAGTGAGTATATAAGTGACATTGGCCAAAGAGATTTCTGATACCTGCTAGTTCAGTAAACTGGGGCAGGTGCATGTTGGGGAGTTTCCATGAAAGAAAGTGGTAGGAGTAAAACAGCTTTGGCTGCTGTGCCTCACGGCAGAAGATCCTTGCCCACATATCCTGTGGATGACCTAAATAATGTGATGGGAGAATTGTGACAGCCCTTTATCCCCAAGGAGCCAGGAGTTTTTTTTTTTTTTTTTTTTTTTTTTTTTTTTTAAGTGTGACACCAGGATGGGCAAAAAAATATAAAATAAAACAGCCCTCATCGGGCCTGGGCACGAAGAAGACATAAAGTACATAGAATCAGACTTGAAGAGTGTTGTGACTTGTCAGATGTGAAGGGATAATATGGGCGTAACAAATATCCAAGAATATTTTATGTTAATGTAGGCATAGAAAAAGAACAGTAACTGAAGAAAGACTTAACACTGAACAGTCCTGGACAGTCCTATTTAAATCCAAAAGACCTTTAGCTGTAGTATTGCAACGGGCAGTTGGTGCCATGAGCCAACCTACCACTTGATAGATACTTCTGCTCTCCATACTTTCTCTGATAGGTGTTCAAAATTCATTCCAAATCCTCTCAGCACTCTCTGGTTTAACTTGTCCAACAACCTTCTTTCAACACCTCACCTGCCTGACCTCGTGATTTCTTATATTCTTACTTGGTGTGAATAGAAAGAGTGACAGAATTATGAGTTTAAAGCTGGGGCTGGGAGAAACGGTAGTCGATGTGGTATTTGCCTATGCCCCACAAACTGGTTGTACAGTGGAGGAGAAGGATGTATTTTGGGAGGAGATGGACCAGGAGCTTAGAACAATATACAGGGGGTCCTCGGTTTACAATGTCCTAGGGTTATGATGTGTTGTGGTTACAACGTATCTCCCATAAATTCTTCTTTTTTATAATGTATGGGCAGTATTATGTCTCCCAAGTATAAGCAGATTTTTCTGATGGCAATGCTTCAAAGAAAAGGAAAGCCATCACCATGGAAGTGAAATTGGAGTTTATTGGCTAATGTTTATTGAGAGTGTGCTTTGACTCAGCCACCCCTTACAATGTGGATTGTATTTTTGTGTATGAATGTATGTACTGTATATGCTTTTAAATTTTCTTGTGAAGTCATGCATGTATATTAACATATACTAAAGTGTGTACAATGAATTGCCTGAAAACATAAAGTATGCAGTATTAGTGAATTTTAATATAGTAATAATATTGTAATAATGCAGTACAACCCAGCCACTGAGGGGGCATGCCAGCCTCAACTTCGTGCCAGTCCCAAGCCTGGGTAAATGGGGAGGGTTGGCGGTAGGAAGGGCATCTGGCCATAAAAATTTTGCCAAAACCAAAATATGGCCAGTACAGATAACGAGAATAGTCACCATACTAGGGCGTTCCCCTTAGGCGACGCTTTGGGGCTTCGCCTGACCCCGCTAGAAAGACAGCATTGGCTACCCAGTCATGGGCAGGCTGAGTTAAAGAGGCAAGCTCGAGAGAGAGGGTCAGATGAGGTGCTGCGGGTGGGCACTCTTAATGTGGGGATGATGACTGGGAAGGGGCGAGAATTGGTAGACCTGATGGAGAGGAGGAGAATTGGAGTGCTGTGTGTGCAGGAGACCAGATGGAAAGGAAATAAGGCGAGGGAACTGGGTAAGGGTTGCAAATTGTTCTATAGTCGAGCAAATGAGGAAGAGAGGAATGGTGTAGGAATAATACTATCCAAAGACCTGAAGGAGAGCTTACTTGGTGTGAATAGAAAGAGTGACAGAATTATGAGTTTAAAGCTGGGGCTGGGAGAAACGGTAGTTGATGTGGTATTTGCCTATGCCCCACAAACTGGTTGTACACTGGAGGAGAAGGATGTATTTTGGGAGGAGATCGACCAGGAGCTTAGAACAATTCCTATAAGGGAGAGGGTAATTTTGGGAGGAGATCTAAATGGCCACTTGGGAATTGGGAGGGCTGGGATAGGTAGAGTTTATGGGGGCTGAGGGGTGAGTGAGAGAAATGAGGGGGGAGAGAGAGTGATTGATTTTGCAGTGGCATTTGATCTGGCATTAGTCAACACATTCTTTGAGAAAAAGGAAAACAGATTAATTACATACTGTAGTGGTGGGAGGGAGAGCCAGATAGATATATTGTTGTGTAGGAGAGACCATCTGAAGGAGATTAGCAACTGTAAAGTAATAAATGGGGAGAGTGTAGCAGTGCAACATAGGATAGTAGCAGCTGATTGCAGGCTCAGGAAATGTAGGAAAAGTAAGAAGCCGAGGATGAACCTAAAGATAAAGTGGTGGAGATTGAAAGATGCAGAGCTGAGAACTATGTTTAAGGGAAGAGTGTTGGAAGCGATAAGGTTGCATGAGGATGTACAAGAATGGTGGACAGAGAATAGTAAGGTGATTTTGAGGGTTGGTGAGGAGTTACTTGGAAAGTCATCAGAAAGGATACCCCCAAATGATAAAGAGTCATGGTGGTGGAATGAGGAAGTGCAAGAATGGGTGAAGAACAAGAAAGAAAGAAGCTAAGAAAAAGGCAGATTTATTAGGCCTGGAGCAGGATAAAGAAGAGTACAAGCAGGCAAAGAAGGAGGCAAGGAGAGCAGTAGCAAAAGCAAAGGCAGAGACATTGAATGAAGTCTATGAAGAGCTGGAAACACCAGAAGGAGAGAAGAAAATATGGCGAATTTCCAAGACCCGAGATGCTGCATCCAAGGACTCGACCCAAGTAAGACGAATAAAGGATAACCATGGAGTAGTTCTAACAGAAGAGGATGAAATAAAAAGCAGATGAGAAACTTATTTTGATGGATTATTAAATGAAGAGACCCCAAGAGCAGTATTTGAAGATGGACTTCCAAATGAAGCAGTTACAACAACAGTGGTTAGAAGAGAGGTAGAGCGGCAGTAAGGAAAATGAAAAATGGAAAGGCAGTAGGACCTGATAAGTTGCCAGTGGAGGTATGGAAGAGTCTTGGAGAGGAAGGCATAGATATCTTGTGGGACTTAATGCAAAAGATCTTTAGTCAGGAAAAGATGTCTGAGGAGTGGAGAGGAAGCCTAATCATCCCAATCTACAAAGGGAAGGGGGACATTTAGGAGTGTGAAAACTATAGAGGTATAAAGTTGTTAAGTCATACTAAGAAGATATGGAGAAGATCATAGAGAGGAGACTCAGAGAGGTAACGACAATTGGGGATGAACAGTTTGGCTTCATGCCCGGAAGAGGGACAGTGGATGCCATATTTGCCTTGAGACAAATGATGGAAAAGCATTGGGAGAAGCAGAAAGGACTGAATATGGTCTTTATTGACCTGGATAAGGCATATCATTGTGTACCACATCAAGAGGTGTGGAGGTGTATTAAAGAAAAGGAAGTCCCCGAGAAATATGTAAGAATCATCCAAGATATGTATGAGAGGGCAGAGGCAAATGTTAAGAGCAGTGTGGGCTTGACGAAAAGTCTCTCAGTATATGTCGGTCTGCATCAAGGGTCTGCTTTGAGTCCATATCTATTTGATCTGGTCTTGGATGTAGTAACCCAGGGTATTAGAGATCAGTCACCATGGTGTATGCTCTTTGCAGATGACATTGTACTGTGTAGCAACATACGAGAGGTAGTGTAGGAGAAGCTTGAGGAGTGGAGAAGAGTGATGGAGGATAGAGGACTGAGAATCAGCAGGAAGAAGATAGAGTACTTGAGGTTGAGAGATGATGAGGATGGGGAGGTCAATTTGCAGGGGGAGGTGTTGAAAAGTTCAAGTATTTTGGATCAACAGTAGCAGAGGATGGTGACCTAGAAACAGAAATAACCCACAGAATACAAGCGAGATGGAAGAACTGGAAGAAAGTGTTTAGGGTGCTGTGCGATAGGAGAATAGGGATTAAATTGAGGGGTAAAGTGCATAAGACAGTTGTGAGACCTGCGATGATGTATGGAGCAGAGACATGGGCAATAAAGAAGACACAAGAGAAAAACTGGATGTGGCAGAGATGAGGATGTTGAGGTGGATGTGTGGGGGGACAAGAAGCGATAAGATCAGAAACGAGGTAATTAAAGGTACCTCAAAAGTTAGAGAAATATCAGATAAGATACAAAAAAGTAGACTAAGATGGTATGGTTATGTCGTTAGGAGGGATGAATAGTATGTTGGGACGAGGGTGATGGAAATGGATATACAGGGTAGGAGAGGGAGGGGGAGACCAAAGCGTAGGTGGATGGATTGCACCAATGACAACGTGAGGTCCAAAGGTTTGTTGGGTGATGAGGTATGTGACAGGAATTTATGGTGAACACTGGCCAGAAACATCGACCCCACATAAAAGTGGGAAAAGATGTAGACAAAGAAGAAGAAGAATTGTAATAATGCAGTACAGTACAGTAATACATACAGTAATACATGGTTAGATAATGGTAGGTCTTGTTTGTATCAGTGAATGTTTTTAACTCAGTTGTTCGTAAGTAGTAAAGCCTCTGTATTTTCTTTTTATCTGATCTCTTGAAAATTAAGAAAAGATTCTTCATATCAATTATTTCACTCCTTTATCAGGAAGAAGAGAGTTTGTTTATCTTGTCTTGAAGATGCCAAAAAGCAACAAGAATCCTTGGTGGAAGCTCTTCAAACTGGAAAACTTCTTTTGGCTGAGAAATTACCACCTCCAAAAACAACAGTTGTTCTGACAGATTCAGAATCTGACCCTTCTGACAGTAAGTGATTTCTTATTCTTTTGATAATCACCAGAAGCACTACATCAGCATCTTCAAAGAGAAATCTGCCAGTAATGTGTACATATAGATTAATTCATCATCATAGTTTATTTGATACTGTGTACCGGCACCAAGGCATATTAAGGTTTGAATGCTCCAATTTAGCAAAAGACTTTCAGGTATTTTTGGAAGAAACTATTAATTACCTTTGTCTTTTTAACTGGAATTGTTCCCAGAATTGTATGCTGAAAACATTAAGGATAAAGACAGAGCCTTTGAAAACTAGCTGTGTCAAAACAGCATTATTTTTTTTTTTTTTCCAGTGAGAAAAAGCCTCTATGTCTTGTAGGTAGAGACTCCTCTTTTTCAGTCTCTTAGTATCAAAGGCATATTTTTATGGTATTTTGTACTCTTGAGCATAATATGTATAGTCCGCTTGTCAGTCACAGTTTTTAAGGCCTCTTCCCCTAGAGGTGATACATCATATAGGGTATTTTTGTATTCATTGTTTTCAAGCAAATGTTATGAAGCAAATGAAACTTTTATATAATTTCTCTCACAGATGAGCCTGCCAGTGCGGAATCAGACTATGAAGTTGAATGTGATGAAGGAAAGACTCTGGAAGAAACCATAGAGAGTATATTCTCAGAGTTTGACTTGAAAGATCAAGTGGCTAAAGGGATTGAGCATATAAATGACCGACTTGTAGCTGTACAAGGTAGCAATATGTGTTTGTTATAAGGTGATCTTAGCCTACAGTCTTTTCAACACACAGTTTCACGCTTTGTGTTTGATGAGCTTCAGAATTAGTTGTCCTTGTTATTTTTCTTATCCATTTATTAAGAGTAAGTAAGCAATATTCCAATAAATTACAAAAAGCAGGTTCGCATTTTTAGATCTAGTTACAAATCATCTTAATGCTTAGTACGCTGTGTAAATTATAGGATAATATTAAAGTTTATGATAAGTATTTATCATCATTCAAATTAATATAACTCATTTACAGTATTTGAGAAACTACATTTTTTTTTTTTTTTTTTTTTTTTTTACATATATTGCCTCTAGAATCAATTGGGTGAACACAACTAAATGCAATAAGCAAAGTATGCTGTGCACAGTAACAAAATAATTGAGGTTATATGTGATGAAAATGTTATTTACAACTTTCTACACTCCACCTTTTATTTAACAAACCTCGATTCAATAGCCTTCGGATTTAACATACAATATATGGAGCAGCAGATTTAGTATTTTTCAGTTGTAGTATCATTGGACAAGGTTTACTCTTTCAACAGAGAGCACGAGACAGATGAAAAGCATTTTGGGCTGCCATCAGCTCAATGCACCTTCATAATAATATTAATAATTTTAATTATGATAATAATAATAAAAAGAGAGGGAGAGAGAGAGAAATGAAAAGTACTTTAGGCTAATGTTGCTTTTCGTTCACAATAATAATAATACTAATAATAATACATTGCCCATAAATTATTTTGCTTCTTTTTTGACAATTTTGGCCTGTATTATGTCTCCTAGGGATAAAGCAGACTCTTTTGATAGTAATGATTAGAGGAAAAGAAAAGCCATCACCGTGAAAGTTAAATTTGAAATAGGGAAATGCATGGAAAAGTGAGACACTTTAATATTGCATTAGCATAGGTGCTTATTTAGGCGTGATGTGACGTACATTGAAAGTTGGGTTACATTACACATCAGGAACGGAACTCTGATGTAAGTCGTGGACCCCCTGTAATAATAATGATAATAATAAACATATATATATATACTATATATATATATATATATATATATATATATATATATTATATATATATATATATATATATATATATATATATATATATATATATATACAGTATATATATATATATATATATATAATATTATATATATATATATATATATATATATATATATATATATATATAATATATATATATATATATATATATATATATATATATATATATATATATATATATATATATATATATATATTATATATATATATATATATATATATTATATATATATATATATATATATATATATATATATATATATATATATATATATATATAATATATATATATATATATATATATATATATATATTATATATATATATATATATATATATATATATATATATATATATATATATATATATATATATATATATATATATATATATATATATATATATATATATATATATATATATATATATATATATATATATATATATATATATATATATATATATATATATAATGACCTGAGGTGTTAAAAAGGGTCAAACAGTGTGCGAGGGGAGGCAGAGTATATTTGAAAATCCCAAGTTTTTCCCCAGCTTTATCAGAGGACAACTGAAGGTAAAAGAACACGTTTTCAAGCTTAAGAGAGTGGATGGAAGCATCACTGTGACGGATTTTGAGATCAGCAAAGAATTGAACAAGGAGTTTCAGTCAGTATTTACAGTAGAAAATACCCCACCCCCTCAGATTGCAGAGATAGAAGCTCATGGGCCAGTATTAGAGATCATCATCTTTTCAGCCACAGAGGTATGCAAAGCGCTGATAGACTTAGATGTCCATAAAGCTACAAGTCCTGCTAATATATCCCCTTATGTACTTATGATATGCGCTAATTCAATATCAGCGGCACTAAGTATCATATTTAAAAAGTTGCTGGAGTCAGGGGAGATTCCGAGATGCTGGAAACAAGCGAACGTGATGCCTATCTTCAAAAAAAAGAAAAGGGAAGGAGGGATATGGCTCTAAACTATAGATCTGTTTCCTTGACCAGCATAGTTTGCAAAGTTATGGAGAACCTACTATGGAAACATATCTCTCTTCACTTGGAATTCTTCAACTCTTTGTCCGTGAGACAACATGGCTTCAGAGAAGGTAGATCAACAGTAACAAACTTATTAGAATTTTATGATGAGGCAAGCCGAATCTTACAGGAAAGAGAGGGCTCTGCAGATTGCATATTCATGGACTTCCAGAATGCATTTAACACTGTCCCACATGGGAGACTTATTAAGAAGCTGCAAGCAATGGCAAAGATAGGTGAAAATATCTTGGAATGGATAAAAACGTATTTAGAAGGAAGGGAACAGAGACTTAGAGTAAGACACTTAGTGTCTGAATGGAGAAGAGTTAGTAGAGGAGTTTCACAGGGTTCAGTTTTAGGGCCACTTTTGTTCATTGTATATGTTAATGACCTACCAGAGTCTGTAAACTCATTGATGAATATGTTTACAGATGATGCAAAGATTGTGAAAATAGTAAGAAACTAGAACAATGGTAAAGAACTTCAGGAAGATTTAAATAGTCTGCATGAGTGGTCAGAAAAGTGGCTAATGAAATTTAATACTTCAAAATGTAAAGTAATGAGAATGGGTACAAGTGCAAGAAGGGCCAGGCTTTGCTACTCAGTGGCAGGAGTACAACTTCAAGAGACAGAGAATGAGAAAGATCTAGGAGTAAACATATTGGCCGATTAGTCTCCAGAAATGCATTGAAATGGCATAGTAAGGGCAGCATATGCTTTCTTAGCAAAAGTAAGGGTAGCCTTCAGGCACATGGACAAGGAAATGTTCAGAAATATTTATGTAACCTATGTGAGACCAAAGCTTGAATATGCAGCCCCCTTTTGGAATCCACACTTGAAAAAGCATGTAGTTAAGCTGGAAAAATTTCAAAGACATGCCAAAAAACTGGTGCCAGAAATATGCAATCTCAGTGAGGGGGGGACATGGTGATGGTTTTTAAATTCCTTCATAGTTAAGACAGAGTGGATAGGGATCGATATTTTGATATGGCTTACACTAGAACTAGAGGTCATAGTCTGAATCTTGGTAATAAAAGTTCTTTGCAGGATGTTAGGAAGTACTTTTTTAGTGTAAGAGTAGTTGATAATTGGAATTCGCTAAGCAAGGAGGTTGGTAATGCTAACTCAATCCACAGTTTGAAGGATAAATATGATAAGTATTACTAAGTACAAACTGGAACCGACCAGGAGACGGGAAGTTACGAACTTGGGGCTCTATCCCGTAATCACAATAAGGTAATTACTCACACACACACACACACACACACACACACACATATATGCAGATGCTCCCCTACTTGCAAACAACCGAGTTACGAATATTCACATATACGAACAAAAACCTACCCATTATCTACCTATGTATTAATGTATGTATTACTGTATTGAATTGTATTATTACATTAAGATTAATTAATGCAGTATGCTTTATGTTTTATGTAGTAGTTTAAGTGTCTTTAGCCTAAGTACTGTATATGGATGTACTGTACAGTACATTATTTTTACCTAAAAACAACTTACGAAGAGTTCTACTTATGAACAGACTTTTGGAACCTAACTCGTTCGTAAGTTGGGCAATATATATATATATACAGTATATATATATATATATATATATATATATAATATATATATATATATATATATATATATATATATATATATATATATATATTATATATATATATATATATATATATATATATATATATTATATATATATATATATATATATATATATATATATATATATATATATATATATATATATATATATATATATATATATATATATATATATATATTTCTGTATTAACTTTAGCAGTATAGGGTTTCATTGCAACTTTAATATTTTGTAGAGGGTTTTGACAACCTCCACAATGATGAGTATGCGGACATTGAAAAGCAACTGGATGAAGTTCGCAATGAATTCTACAATAATTTCCGTCCAGACATAATGGTGAGAGTGCCACTGATATCTGATTTTACTAATATCCTTCGATGTTAGTTGGACATATGATTCTTGTTATTAGTCGCACTATCCTTATTTTCATCCTGTAATCCTCATCTTGATTAAATATAATTTATAACATGCAGTATCATCAGTCAAAGTCCATTGCGTTGAGAGATGTATCTTGTTACAACCCTTCAGTAATGTAGATATTTTTGTCATTGCATCACAAAATTTGTGATGATAAATTGTGACTATTTCAATGAATTCCTTCTTATCATTTTATTATCATACTTTCTGTTTGTGTATTACCCAACTAAATTATTTCTTCTTACAATTTTTTGTTGCATGTAATATTGAATGAATACTATAATTTTTTATGTGTTTTTTTTTTCTTTACCAGTGGTTACCTCCTCTTGACATTGGCCCCTCAAGCATAGTCATACCATCTGATGGGGTAAGTGCAGAATGCGCTATAGCCACACTCTGTATATTGCAGTTATTTGTGAATTTTGTAACTTTTGTAATGAGAATGGCCTTTGGAGCAAATCCAGATTCATTGTTTTTTATTTCATATGTTCTCAGACTTCAGAAGTTATTGCTGAGAGTTCTATATACACACCATCTGGAAATTTTCCTCCAGCTGGCCCTCTAAATCGATATGAGCTCCAACCAAATGAAATGTGCTTCTCTATGAAATATTCTCTCTTTGCTCGTTGGGTTCAAGCTCAAGTTGTGGAAGTTGAAAAGCGAGAAGTTAAGGTAGGATAAATGTTAGTCTCTAAGCATAAAGCCTAAAAAGAAATATTAATGTGATCTTTCAGATTGAACATAAGGAAAAAATGAAAGAACTTTATTCAGTGTTTCTCTTATACAGGTATTTTATTTCAGAATACGTTATACAGAATCAGATATCATCGCAATGCTAAAGGATCGGGTGTTCCACGTGTCTTGCCTGGACGTCAGTTGGCCTATTATGATAAATGCCCCACTCGTATACCTGTAGGGACTCGTGTAATAGCAAAATATAAAGATGAGGATCCAAAGAATTCAACAATATCTGGTTCATATTATGTGGGTGTAGTTGCAGAGATTCCCACTGCAGCTAACAAGTACAGGTGATATTTGCTGCTTATTAAGGAGTTTCTTCTTACGCAAAGTCTTGTAGCAAAATGTATTATAATTATTTCATGTGTTGCACCAATAAGTGTATCTTTGAAAATAGTTTCAAGACCTTTCAGTAGGGGCTGTGATGCTGTAATGTACCCGTAGATTTGGTTTTTATTTCCCATATGGCAGTTAGTTTTCAAAATAAGGTTTTAAATTGTATTTCCAGATATTTGATATTCTTTGATGATGGCTATGCACAGTATGTCATTCACAATGACATCAGAGTTGTAACAGAAGCCTCAGCGTGCCCATGGGATGATGTATCTTCTGACTCTCGCGAATTTATTAAAGAATACCTTCAAATGTACCCAGAGAGGCCTATGGTACGACTCCAGAAATACAACTTTGTGAAGACAGAGTGGAATGGTGAGTATATATTGAAGCTGTATAAATATGCATTTTTTTTCTTTTACGTAAGATGTGTTATCAGATAGTAATAGGTTGTTCGGCGTTCAAGGTTGTGGGTAACTTTGTATACTACTTTATCTCTTTGATGGTTAGGACGATGGTGGAGAGCGCAAGTAATGGAAGTGGATGGATCTCTGGTTAGAATGTACTTCCCCGTTGATAGTAGATCCGAGTGGATATATCGAGGATCCACTCGTTTAAGTCCACTCTTCAATAAGAAACTCAATATTCAAGCTCAAGCTGAATTTAAGACAATTCGAAGAAGAACCGCTGCTCTTCCTGGAAGGGTATTGTTTTACTTTCACTGTCTTTTTAATACATTCTGGTATTTCTGATAAGCACTTGATATAAGAATGAAAGAGACATTTAATAAATCCGATTGTTTGCTTTACTTATATTTATTTTCTCCTTTTTGTAGGCAGTAGTAGAATATAATACCTTTGGGCAGGGACAGGATATGGAGCAAAGTAAGTTTGCATCTTTTATTTTGTATGTTTATATAAATTTGCACATACATAAGACTGTATATTTCCTTTAATCATTCGGATACTGTCACTTTACTGCTTTTACATATTTACGTGAGGTCTTATTGATTATACGCTGATAAGCTTGTACACTTATATAATTTTCTTCATACACAGGATTTTTCATTGTATTTTTTACACGAAAAATTAATGCAGTCTTAATGAAGAGACGTATTTTTATCAATATCATCTTATAATAGGCTTCTTTCAAACTATGAAAAACTAAAACTACTTATTTCAATATTTATTGTAGGTAGTCAAGGTGAACGGCGAGCCGTTGCTAGAAAGAGCACAATGTCACGTCCTGGTACCCCGCCTAGAGATGTACAGATTCGTGTCGAACAGGAATCCAAAGGATTTACAAATGTATGTTATGCTTAATATGGTTAATTCCAGTAATTATATATTACCATCTGTTTACATATATATATATATATATATATATATATATATATATATATATATATATATATATATATATATATATATATATATATATATATATATATATATATATATATATATATATATATATATATATATATATATATATATATATATATATATATATATATATATATATATATATATATATATATATACCTCAATCCCCCTGGTAATGGGGCTGAGTCAAAGCATATATCCATTTTACCAGAAGATCTTTTTCTTTTAACTTTGTTTCACTGAATGCTAACACATCAGTCTTTCTTCTCACAAGTCTCCTACTAATTCCCTCCCATTTATTTTCATTTACTTTACAACCTTGCACATTTAGAGATCCACTTGCATGAGTTCTAGTTGGAGTTATCCTAATGACGGCCATGTATGCCTTGACTCTTGACAGGAGGAAATTACAAATGGGGGGATTACTTGCCCTTTTTCTGTTCCTTATTTAGATGATTACTGTAACACATATGAACACAAAGGCGGTATTCTTGCCCCTCTCCCATAGAGAAATAAAGAAAAAAGTGCAGAGTTAGAGAGAAAGAGGGGGTGAACTCTGAGAGCCACAGGAGACTCATCTCCTCATTTCCACCATGACTGCGAGAAATTATTCAGTAACTGAAAACTATTAATTGGTATATATGACTGATATTTATAAAATTATATTGATATTAAATAAGATGTTTTCTTAAAGGTTACAAGGTTTTCATTTCTTTTTAACAGAAACACGCTCTTCAAGAGAAAATAATGAAATACCAGCGCCATACTTGTTCTGTTGACTGTCTCGGGCCATCAGGGGACAGTATGCTAAAACAAAGTGATGTGTCTCCTCTTCTTTATCCTATATTGCAAGGCTGGAATAGGTGAGACATTGAAAAGAGAAGTTTTCATTTTCAATTCCTTATGGACGGCAGTGCTTAGGGACTGATATATATTTTCGTTTTTTGACATAATAATGTGGTTATTTCATCTTTGTAGATGCTTATATAACAGGGATTTAAATGATATGTGAAAGTTCTCAATCTATCTATATACAGTGGCCCCATTTTCCCTTGTGTGAGGGGTGGCAGAGCCAAAAACATGCATTTACTATGAGCCTAGACATACCTCAATCACTCCCCTTAGCGTCTTGGGGGTAAAGGGTTGTGAAAGTCACAAAATAACACTGGAAAGAGAGAGTAAAATGAACATAGATATTTATTAGAATGTTTATTTCTTAAATCTTGCTGTCAGACGAGAGGTGTTTTTCTTCTCTAATTTCTTTTATGGAACCGATTGTTTCTGTGATAAGGGAGGGGAATATTCTTATTGCTATCTTAGGCCACTGGAATCAAGTTGTATGCCTAAAGGCACAATTTCTAATCCCTCTTAAACACCTTCAGATGGCCTTATACTCCCAGAGAGCTATTTACGTATACCAATGGAATAGTGGCCTTTTTTGTTCCCGAATTCTCTCCTTGTGTAGGTGTGACCATTTTCTATACTTTAGCAGTGACTTTTAACCCAAGAGGCACTGTTCTTATCTCTCTATTGATAGCTGTTTTTTTTTTTCCACTTTATACTTCACATCCTTTTGGGAATATGTCATAGCTCAGTGGTTTTGACTTTATATGGATTGTTCAGTGAGTTTCATATTAGTAGACCATACTGGATAAGCTTTCCTTTAATTCCGTTTCTTTTGTAAGTACCTCTTTCCTGATGAATTTGGCCTTTGGCATAATAAGCTTTTATCTTACTTTATTGGATGAGAATTTTCGCCTTTTGAGGAACTCTAAGAGGCCCCCTCCCCTGTCTGGCTTGTCTGGGTTACCGTTGAAGAGCCAAGTATAATACATTGGTTCCCCAGAGAAACGAAATAGATATGAACCTCATCAGACTGGTATGAGATTACATCTTAGAAACCTTTTAGTTATTCCCGTATAGAGCTGAGAAGATTTCCTATATTTCTATGTCTCTCCTACCGAAGATTGCAGTGAGGATGGTGATTCTTTTTATAAAAAGGTTCTCTTATTTGACATAGCTTTCTGTGAGGGATAATTCTTGGATTCTGGAGAAGCCTTGGAGCTATCTCTTTTAAGCTTTCATGTGGTGATTGATAAAAAGGTAAGTGCAATGAATGACTCCTTAATGCAATAGCCTTCTAAGAGAGCAGTCAGAGAAATGCTTGAGAATATGGGATATTCTCCTTGAGAAGACTGAAGAACTGTCTGGTATTTCAGCATGAACTTGTAAAGTGGTATATTGATTTATTATTATTATTATTATTAATATTATTATTATTATTATTAATATTATTATTATTATTATTATTACTATTACTATTATTATTATTAATATTATTATTATTATTATTATTATTATTATTATTATTATGTTTTAACCATTAGACAGTCAAGACACAAATTGATACGAGATGAAAGAAAGAATCATGGCATACATATTTTATAAAACCTCTCTCTCTAGATCACTATCATCATCAGCTTTTTGTGATCTTTCTTCACCTCTATCTTCTTCTCCCCATTATTATTATTATTATTATTATTATTATTATCATTATTTTTATAATAATAATTATTATTATTGTTATTATTATTATATTATTATTATTATTATTATTATTATTATTATTATTATTATTATTATTATTTCAACTTTAGGCAGCAGGGACACAAACAGATAGGAAATGAAAGAAAACAGTAATGGGCAAACAAGCAGTTCATAGCTGTGGACAATGTTTTGGTCTTAAAGTAAAAAAGTTATAAGTCGCAGAGGTCAGAAGTTGACAACTAACTGTAGAGAAGCTCTCCTACTTACGAGCAACTGAGTTACAAACATTAAGAGGTACAAACAAAAACTTACCCATTATCTACCCATGTATTAATGTATGCATTACTGTACTGCACTGTTTTATTACATTATTATTACTGTAGTATTAAGACTGTAGAATTTATGTTTTGTGTAGTAGTTAAGTGTCTTTAGTGTAACTACAGCACTGTACAGTACTGCATTTGTATGTACATTAGGGTACTTTTTTTTTTTTACCAATAACCTCAGCTTTCGAACAATTCTACTTATGAACAGACATCTGGAACCCAAGTCGTTCGTAAGTTGAGTAGTGTCTGTATATTGATTTTGGTTGCAAAATTAAATGGATTAATATTCTTGGTTATTCTAATAGGATTTATTTTTATTTAAATCTACACTCTTGATTATTTTGACTCCACCAACCACAATTTTCCCCCACAGTGGGGAGCAGGATAACAACTGATAAGTAAAACTATTCTTCTGGCATGTACAGTTGGCCTTCATTTTACACGATTGTAATTATACGTGGTTGGAAAATATTAGATAACAATTTCTCAAAAAATTTTACCCATAGAAAATAGATTATAGCAAATGCAGCACTGTTTTTACATAAACTCAAATTGTATTTTTCAATGTTTAAGTACAGAACAGTAATCTAGTTTTAATTCAGAGTATGCAGGAGGTTGTGAAAAGATTATTTGCAAATAAGATATATATAGTAGTTGTATAAGGGCTTGGACTCTAAGCAATTTTTTACGTATATGGGAAGTGGTGGAGTTAATTGTATAAGGTGAGGGACACCTGTATTTATGAAAGAAAAAACATTAGGTCTTATTTGTAGACCCCCCCAAAAAAAACAATATTCTATTACAAAATTGGGAGGTACAACATAATGATACACATACTTATTGTAATACTTTTTATCGTCTGAAAAAGAATGAGAAAATCTAATACTGAAAGTATTCTTAGATAAAATGCTTATGGATAGTCTGTAGCTTTGGTACCTTCTTGGAAAAAAACAACTAACTGTTAAAACATAGATATTTGTCAAATTTTTTATTCTTCAAAAAGTAAAAGTAACTAACACTGAAAATGTGCTCACCAGAAATGCTCATTAACAACCTCCAGGTATGATACTTTTGTTTGACCTTTTGAATGTGCATAACAGAAGTAAACGCATACTGCTCGGTTCTCATCGTCTGAAAACATGCATTTGGTAAGAAATACATGGTTGAAATACTTATGAAGTCACCTGCTTTGATGCCTTTTCCTGATATAATTGGCTCCAGATCTTAGAATGTACAAAACCATAAGATGAAAAAATTCTCCCAACACCTGTTAAAGATGCAGCAGCAGTAAATAACTACCTAGGAGTATCCATTACATATTCTTTAAAATTATTTGCAAAATATTTCCACCATGCAAAGGGGGGAGGGATTCTACAACCTTTTTGCCAAAGTGAAGCTCTTTGAATGGTGCACTTCTTTCATGGAGTGAAATGAAAATTGGAAGATGAAATGGATGGCATTCACATTCTGCTCTGCAGTGTGTTTCTGCTTGGAAGTCAGAAACCTACCTTGACACCTTTGATCTGTTACAATTGCTAAAGAGTGGGCGGGTGTCAAAGTTACATTTATCCTTTGCTCAAAATTTATCTCTCTTGGTCTTATGTTTGTAACTTTATTATTGCTAAAAAATTATATAAAACTGAAATAACCTTGAATTTTCCATCAAGGTGATTTCGAAATGTTAAAATACTTGGATACTGATTAAGTCTCTACCTTCAAGAACAGGACTAAAATAAAGAGGAGGGGATTCCCAGTCCCTTTATTCCGTCCTATTACAACTTTTACGACACACAGGGGAACACCGAAGACGTGCTATATTCTTACCTCCTTCCCTCAGAGAAGACTAATCATGTACCAGCATATAATAGCTAAATCATTACTAAGGATGAGAATTACATTCATTTCCTCTGGAATAAATTGCGTAGCTGTATAGTTAGCTAAATGAAATTAGACACATTACTGTATTGTGTAAAAAATAATTTAAATATAAATCATTATTTTTTTGCTCTGATTTTTAAATTATGTAAATCAAGTTATTTGAATAATTTGATTTGAATCATAGCAACTCTTATGCTAAGAACACGCAAACGAAAAATGGAACTGGAAAATCACTACTTTACTAAAATGATTTTTTCGGCTGTTTTAAAGGCCTAAATTTCAGTAGTTGCCAGCTTGTTGCAAAGTTTGTGATTTCTATATTTCTGTTGCTTTATTATTGTATTTATGATTTTTTTTTTTTTTGCATCCCCGTATGAGAAAGGTATTGTACAGACAGTTTTTAGTATTTCTTTCTGATGCTACGCATGAAGTTCTATCAGTGGTCTGACATATCCATTTTGCCAAAAAGGTACTATATTTTTAAAGACGAGTTTATTAGTGTATGATTTTTTTTTTCAGATTGATTGTAAAGCAAAGACGAAAAACGATATCAAAGAATGAAATCTATTACGTAGCCCCCTGTGGATTGCGTTTGCGAAACATTGACGAAGTGCATGAATACATTGTCATTTCTGAATCCAAATTGGAAATTGATTGCTTCTCCTTTGAGCTGGCGATTGATGTGTCACATGAGTGGGAACCTTTCAAGAAAATTGTTTTCTCAGAGGTAAATTTCTTTCATATAATACTCATTCATGTTATGGTGTTCAAGAACCTTAATAGGTATCTGAAAGTATTTAATTTATCTACATGTGTGACGTTCATATTCAGAATGAATATGCTGTACATTGTGTCATTTTTTGTATCTATGACTAGGTTAGAGTTTTGGACATATATAATTGCTGGTGAGGTAATGTAATCATTAAACTAGATTTTGAAGCTTTTTCAGTGAGGTACTTATGAGTTTATTTTCAGACATTGTACAGTATTCACCTCAGTCTTGGGGGTTAATAGTCAAAACGACCATATAATTATTTGGGAGTTCAGATCTCTTGTGTTGCAAGACCGTAACATGCATATTGATGAAACTGTAATAATAAATATATCTAGGCCAAATATAGGAACATTATTAAAATAAACTCTTTGTGCTGAATATGTCTGTTTTAATATAGTTTATGTTAAATACTGACATTTATTTTAGGATATTACCAGTGGTGAAGAAAATGTCAAAATATCATGCGTCAATTCATTAGATGATGCCTTACCGCAGCCCCTCACTTACTGCAATGTACGCTTGCCTACAGAGCACGTTCCCCTTAATCTTGATCAAGATTTTCTTGTGTGCTGTGACTGTACTGATAGTTGTCAGGTAAGTTGATGAGGTCTGATTGGCATGTAATTAATGGTCAGACAGAATTGCTCAGTCAGCAGTAATGTAACATACTCCATATTGAAGTACTGACTAGTTTTGGACAAGAAGAGACCAAAGTTGATATGAATTTTCTGTATAGTATATAGCTTGGTATTGTATTGTTAGTCGGTGTCAGATTACACTTATAATTTTAGCCCTTGCTGTAGTTATATTAAGAACCTATGTTCTATAAATTCCTCTGTACTTGGGGAGGAGAGAATTTGTAGATTGTTTATTATTGCTTTCTCAACTTCTTAGTGAAGAGGGCTGGAGTTTGAGCTATGAAATATAGCTGAATATATAATTATATTCTTGATCTTTGTTGCTGTATAGTTGGTTTCTAGAAATGACATTTTTATAATTTTGTTTAAGATAAGCAAATTTATTTTCTAGGATAAAGACACCTGTGCTTGCAGACAGCTGACCGTCCAGGGCACTCGTATCTTAGACCGGCATGAAAATCCTCACGCCGGATATATGCATCGTCGCCTGTATGAACAAGTACAAAGTGGTATTTATGAGTGCAATTCAAGGTATTTAATATGCAGTATGGTGTTTAGCTTTAAATATTAAATTTGCACTTCTAATTCAGATCATTTGTTACTGTTGTGGCTACCTTGGTGATTTAAAAGGATAAAAGGTTTCAGAAATAAAATTTAGATATCAAGTTCACCATTCCTGTAACTTTTAAGAGAATCGTTTACAGTAATTAGTAATGATATGGGAAATGTAGATTTGTGTGCGGAAGAGACATGCAATAAAAATATGGTGCAGTATAGTTGTTCCTCGTCTTAATATGGTTAGTTTGGTCTACCAATCCCCGCTGAAGTAAAAAATCTTAATTGATCAAAACCCATGTATAGAGGTGTCTATACTTTGCATGTAATCCAATCCAAACCTTCTTTATATTTAAGATTATATTTTTAGACGGTTCTTGAGCTCTATACTACAAAATTTTATTTTATATAAGACCTCTACAGTAACTGTTATAACTTATTTTTCATTGACAATTTTTTTAATTTTTATTTTTATTAATATTATCTGACCGCATATGTTCAATGCTGCAAAGATGCAATCCTACTGTAAAGTAGTACAGTATTCTGTTTCTCAGAAACAGAATTCATGCTTTTATCAGTATGAGATAAAAAGTGAAAATTAAACCAAACTGAGGTCATATCATATACTAAAGTCTTTGTTTGGTAATGTTTAGAATTTTTAAGTGCTCTGCTCTAATAATCATATCCAGCTACTCCTCTGAATAGATTCAACTATTGAATGAAATCGTTTTGGAGGCACCAGTTTCTAAGTAGCTCTTATAAGTGAATGAGTTTGATCAATGTAAATATATGCTAGGTTTCTTAAAATAGAATTTTGCTGTAACCCTCTTTAAAATGTTTTTATCTCAGATGTAAGTGTGCCGTAAACCGATGCTCTAACCGGGTGGTACAGCATCCTTTAAGATTAAAATTACAGCTTTTCAAGACTGCAAGAAGAGGATGGGGTGTGAGGACCTTATGTGACATTCCTAGAGGTGGTTTTATATGTGTTTATGTTGGCAAGATGCTGAGTGAAGCTGTTGCAAACGAAGTATGTAACTCTATAGTGGTATAGCTAATGTTTACACAGTCTTTTCCATATTTCTCTTCACATGTATTTCATATATCATTATCAGTGTTCCTTTTTTTTTTTTTTTTTTTTTTTTTTCTTATTTTTCAATTACTGTATATAATGAGTGTAATTGACCCATAAATTAATTCCTAAAGAAATTTTGTTTTCATTATGTGGTTTGAAAGGAGTTGAAATCTTCATAGAGTGCTGAGAATTACTTTTGGATTCTCCCACAGGAAGGAAAGCAGATGGCTGGAGGAGATGATTATTATGCAGAATTAGATTATATAGAAGTCATGGAGAATGCCAAAGAAGGATATGAGGAGGAAGCATCCACTTTATTAGAAGAAGGCATAAGTACTTTACTGAATGATAACCTCAAATCCTCTTTATGTAGGTTTTCTATTTTGTTTGCTTTGTATATTGATTTTTTGCATATATCCTTTGGAAGTGTTGGTTTCCTCACTGGGATTGTATTGCATTGTCACAATTTTATTGATGAATTTAACACTGAAAGAGGCAAGTGCAAAGGTTAGTTTTTTATTTCAAACCCATCACTGTGATGTAGAGACATGGAAATGTGATAGCATTGCTTTATAGAAAGCAGTAGATCTTTTTCGGGAAAGATAATGAGGTGTTAAGGTGCAAATTGTACATAAACTGTATTATACTGCCCTTAATTGTTGGCAAAAAAATTATATTCCAATGAATGTATAGTATATTGTAGTACTATCTTTCTTTCTGAGTCTCAACTTAAATGTCTTTGTCCTAGCATGTCTGCATTCAGTCCTAATTCCTAGCATGGATTATAGTATTTAATTTTATTTTTCTCCTTGGTTAACTAAAGCATCTGTTTATCATGAGTTTGCTTATAATATTTTGGTAATTACATAATACTACACCTGATTTGGATATTCATCATTCTTATCTTCAATTATGGTTTTGGACCAGGGATTATTCACTTTATTCCTTGACATGCAAAAGACAATTATAAAGTATTGTGCACAAGATATATTTTTATAGCATAGAGGTCAGCCACTTTTAAGGGTAGCATACGTATCCTCCTTGCAGTGGAATCTGACTCAAATGACAGCAATGGATTTATGACTGAAAACGAGGGTGACAATCCCTCAGAGGATCGAGACTTTAGTCAGCCACAGTATCATAAGAAGGAACAGATAACCAAACGCCAGAGATCTGCCCGTCTGCAAGAAAGAGCGAAAGGTGGCAAAGCAGGCCGCAAAGGTTAGTTTTCCACATGTTGCCATCTTTACCCTCCTTACTTTTACATATATATAATTGTATATACAGATAATTCTAGCTATATTTTTTGTGGATATGGCTTTATATACTTAGCATGACAACTGTACAGTTCTTCAGGTATATCGTTTAGTGAACATTTACACTGTAGCCAAGTAAGCTCTCCCTGCCAATATGTGCTCTCCTTTTTTATTCATGTTTGTATGCTCACATAATGCTGCTTGTGTATCACCTACAATTTTGCCACAAGTCTCCTTGCATATTGAGTAATAATTGCCTGTTTTACAATATTGTATGACATAAGTACTTTAAATAACTTGCTTTTCAGATCATAATTATTTATTGTAATGCAGTATTATTACAAATATCTTAACCCAAAAAAATATTTTAGTTTTGTAAATTTTTTTTCTATTGTAGTAAATATGGAAAATGATGCTGCTACTTGTATTTCAGAATTTCTCACATATAAATAGATTTTTTCTTCAGGCAAGTCTCATCCTGCTGAGCCAGCAAGGTGGTCTTAACTGTAGCAAAATGTTTTAAGAGCTTATAAGTAGACAGATTACTGTATATATACAGTGTTAATTATTATTGTATTGTTTATATGCTCCAGTTTCAAAAGAAGGTAGTTCTGCAGCACCATCAGATGAAGAATCAGGAGAAGGCAAATCAAAAGAGAGCAAGAACAGTGGATCTAAGAGTGGTTCAGCTTCGGGTTCTCGTGAGCCATCGGATGAGGAAGATGAAGATGGTAAGTTTTGTTCATGAAGCGAATGAAAATAATTTTATATCATTATGGGTATTATTCAGCATACAGTATTTGATTATTTTGAATGGTTGCTTGCTTTCGGGGACACGAGGTTTTGTACATAGGTGTTTCGTACATAGAAATAAAAGCGAGGTTTCATGCAGAGAATGACGTTTCGTATAAAAAATCGGACGAGGTTTCGTACATAGATTTTTTTTCGAAAATTGATTATGAGCCAGTTCAGTAATCATTGCTAATAAAGTGTTACTTGTTCCAATCTCTAATGTATTTGGTATACTAGTGCAGGAGGCCCATTTTGGGGGTTCCCAAAATGTTAATAGAAAAAAATCCAATGTCAAATATTAATTAAAAAGTTATTTTATTTTAAAATGTACATATAAACATAAGTATTTACATAATTATTTACAAAACATATGGTTTGGTTAGGATAGGTTATTATTAATATATAGCGAGGTTAAGTGCTAAATAAACGGCCCTAAAATTTTCACATCAAAGATATGAAAATCTTTAGATTTCCTGTGTTAATTATCAGTCACAGTTGAAACATAATTAAAGTGTAAGATGAATCAGGATTTAAAAAGTGAAATATATAGGTGAGTATTAATACTAATATATGTATCTAGAATTAATTTTTGCAAAAAATAAAAAAATAAAGATAAAGACAAACTAAAATGCACTTTACCGCCGAAATACCCAACAGCACCCCCATTTTTCCACATCGGAAATACGAATAGATCCGACCAGTAGTTAACATAATTTATGTGCAAAATCACGTGGCATAGTAAAATGGATTTTTTTGATAAAAAACTAATAATATCTTGGTCTTTTATTTCCTAAGCAAAAGTTCAGTTATTTGAACTTTTCTTTTGTACGAAATCTCGTTCTCTATTGTACGAAACCTCGTTTTGTTTATATACGAAATGCCGTATGTACGAAACATCGTGTAGCCCTTGCTTTCCACTTGTAAAATCCTGTTGTAAACTGTTTATGGGATTGTGATCTCTGTTGTAAGGAGGAGATATGACTGGATGTCTACAGTGATGGCAATGCCTTAGTATCTTGTAACGTGTTCTCTCCAATCAGTAAATTAATATTAGGGACTCCTATGATCTAGATCAAGATATGCCAAAGCATAAGCTCGTTCTATTTTGCTTTTTAAAGCATTTTTTCGAGTCCTGACTGATTAGGAAGATCTGTTCAAATGTAGGTGATTATTCCAGTTTAGTGCTTATTATTTAAGAATTATGAAGGTGATTTGTTTGTAAAAAAAAAAGTGTATTTGTTGTGTAGTGTCTTGTTTGAGGTGTTGAGAATGTCTCGGTGTATCATTTCCGATGAGGGCATGAATTTCTGCTGAGAGGTTGGAGTTGTATCTTTTTTACTTACCTGTAAGGGTGTGCTTTTAATCTGTGTTGAATGATTGTGTTAAAATAATGCACAGCATTATATATGTTTGTGATGGGTGTACTGTTCGAAGTTCCAAATTGGTCTATTTTTTTAATTAATGAAAGCTTCCCAATTGTCTGTTTTGTAATTGGAGTATGTGTATCTGTAGCTGGTCAGGGTGATTCTATGTTTTGGAAGTGATTATGATGGGAAGGTGGTCTTAACTTAGAGTTTAGACCACATTCCATGATGTTGTGATGACGAGACAAGGTAGACAAATGGGAATATCTGGATATGATAGTAGGAATTGAGCTTGATGGGTAAAAAGTGTATGCTGATGATTTTTTTTTTTTTTAATGATTGTGACACCAGGACGGGCCAAAAGAAAAAAATAAATCTACCCTCATTGAACCTGGGCACGAAGAAAACACAGAGAGAAACAGATGTGGGGAGTATTGTGATTTGTCAAATATGAAGAGAAAATAAGACATGTATAACGAATATCCAGGAATATTCGGTGTTGATGTAGGCACAGAAAAAGAACCGTAACTGAAGGAGGGCTAAACATGGAACGGTCTTATACAGTCTTATTTAAGTCCACAAGACCTTTCAGTTGTAGTATCGAAATGGGCGTTTGGTGCCATGGGCCAAGCTAGTCCATGGAATTCAGGATTAAAAGGTTTTCTATTTAGTTTTGTATTAGCAGCCTTTTGTGTGTGTTGGAGTTGTCAACAAATTAGGCTGATGCCTTGACTGTGAAGCCACTACCCAGGATGATGTTCTGTGTTGTTGATGTGTTGTATACTTGTGGGATGTAGTCTTTAGGGACTGTGAGGGGCAGTGAGGAGAATTGTTGTTGTTAAGGTTCCCTGGGGGCCTGTTACTACAGGAACACCACACTGTGCAGGTTGCTCACCACCTCACGGGATTCTCCCGGAGTTGAAGTGGTTCTTAATGTTATGTGTGCGTCAGTAGTCGTATCAGATTGACAGAGTATAATTACGTATTTTGTGGTGTGTTCTTCAGCCTGCCAGTGTGGACAAATGTTAGTTTTTAATGTTGTCTAGCCTGTGTTTGTATATGTAGTGAGATAGATGGTGATGGCAGTGGAGTTTGTTTAGATGTACTCTTTCCTACCTTAAGAGTAGTATTGCTGTGCTATTTATGAGTGTTGGTATGTTGCCCAAGTTTAAGTTGTTCACTAAACTGACTGACCAAAGAGCTCTGAGTCTCTAAGGAAGGTCACAACCAAGCTCGGTTTTCCACAGAGATATTTGTGACTTTATGTTGCATTGTTCACTTATGTGGTTGTGTGCAGTGCAGTCTTACATAATGTGTTTGATTAATATGAGTTGGTATTATATCATGAACAGGTATCAATGATGGAGTTATCCAGCCTCTTCTGATAGCTCAGAATGGCTGGGTGGTGCCCATATCACTGCCTGGACAGGTGAACTCTCTGTCTTCATGTGGAAGGGAGAATTTGAGAGGATGGATATTGAGAGGCCGTGCATGTAGCTATATGAAGTCTTTGAATTACTTTATGGAACAGCAACTGAATTTGGTATGGATATGATTCTGGAGGCTGGTTCAGGGTAGAAGAGGGGAAGAGGTGATAGTATTTGTGTGTGATATCATGAGCTAGGTGTTTGACTTATGATCTTGATGGATTTTGACCAATATGTCAAAAACCGAATTGGTAGCAAGCCAAGCCCTTATATGTATACAGTAACCCCTTGATATAGCGCGGTTCACCTATCGCGAATTCAGTGCATCGCGGATTTTTTGTGGCAAAAAATAAAGAATAAAAAAATAAATAAATAAATGAATAAATAAATAGAAGATGATTGTGACACCAGGACGGGCCAAAAAATTATATACAGCCTTTATCAGGCTGTAAAAAGAGACAGAGATGGAGAGTGTAATGACCTGTCAGATGTGAAGGGATTATGAAAGATGTGTAATGTATATCCAATTCTCTGCTGGGTATTAATATACCTCTGCATTACTTTCATGATGTCTATTCCAAAAATTCTCCTCGTCAGTTGACCTATTTAAAAATAAAAATGTACTTTTAGTGTACATTTGTTCCATAATATATAAATCATTTGTTTATGAATAGCAATGTATCTGTAGTATGGTCATATTTTGAACTTAAATAACCAGTTTATGACACATTTACAATACTACATGGATAGAATTGCTTTATTTGTTATTTTTACTGTTTTTTTTTTTTATGTAGCTTTTGAATTTTTTATTCTGTTTTTAGACTTGATTAAATTATATTTATATTTATTATTTCTATATTTCTGAGTTTATTGCATTTTTGTAATCTTTTTGTAGGCTTAATGTCATTTTTTTATTTTCCTTTTTTTTAGTTTAGTTTACTGCATTATTTCAATCTATCTTTAGACATGATTTAATGTTTTTTAATTTTTGTTGTTTATTTCCTAGATAGTTTATTTCATTTTGTAAACTTTCAATCGACATGATTTCATTCTTTTAATTTAATATTTCTTTGCATTTTTTTTTTATCCTTGATAGGCCTATATCAAGCACTGTACACTACAGATGATTTAATATTTGTACTACATACAAAAATAAAATAAGAATACAAGTTTACAGATACAAAAAACAGGAAAAAATTTATTTACATTTATGCTTACAGATGAAAAACAACGCCAACCTCAGACTTTCCTACCAAAAGAGATGTTGAATGGGACAGTACCAAGGCCCAGGGAAAGAAAAAGTGTCAGGGAATACTTTGGTAAAGACGAATCTGTGTATATCATGGATGCAAAGCACACTGGCAATATTGGACGATTTTTAAATGTAAGTGACTTTGTACTGAATTTGTTGTTAATTATTTAGAGAAAAGATGTAGAGTGGAGTTATCAGCTTGCAAGTGGTGTGTTCATTTTGTTTGCTCAATATAAACAGCTCATACTCCTCCTTTTCCCAACTTAATTGTGTTCCTCTATTGTCTCATTAACATTTTCTGTACACTAGTGCTGTAACCTCCTCTATTTAACATGTATTTTGCTTAGATTTGTGAATTGTTGTTTATTTACCAATAGCTTCACCTTCATTGTTTTTGAGTATGCACCTTGCAGAGCCTTTAGTAACCAAGATCCCTTCAAAATAATTTGATGACAAGGTGTATGGATAAAAGTTTATCTTCAGAGATATAGTTATATTGCAGCTTATGTATATTATTAGAGTTTTGTTATAAAGTATTATGGAAACAGAAAATAACAGATTTTTCCCTATTATTTTTACCTTGCTTAAAATGAAGTTGATTTTGTTTTTCCTCTTACAGCACTCTTGTGAGCCCAACGTGTTTGTTCAGAATGTGTTTGTTGACACACACGACTTGCGTTTCCCTTGGGTGGCCTTTTTTGCAATACACAATATTCGTGCAGGAACTGAACTGACGTGGGATTACAACTATGAGGTGGACAGTGTTCCCAATAAGATCAAATACTGTTATTGTTGCGCTAAGAAATGTAGAGGTCGATTACTTTAAATCGCTTATGTGATTAATGTAAACACGACTTAGTGGGCAAATAAAAAGCTAGATATTGTGCAGTCACTGATTGCAAGTTGAATTTCCTTTTTATTGTTATTTATACACGGAACTTAGCACCATTTCATTAGTGTAAATTATATGTTCTGCATTTCATATACTGCATGTAATCATGTGCTGCAACATCTTATGATTCCCACAAAATATTAATTGCAGATGCTTAAAATAATGACTGTAACCAGTATGAACCAATATATATACAGTGTGTGCCAGCAACTATTAACCACAGAGGTAAATACCATGTTTCATTTTAGTACAGTATTAGAATACTGTATTGTATTTTTTTATGATTAAGGTTATTTTTAATACTATTCTGTATTTTTAACTAAAAAAAATAAAAATTATGTATCTGAGGCTGAGGAACGAATTAATTTATTTTACATTAATTTCAATGGGAAATTTTTTTTCCAATTATGAGCATTTAGACTTGCGAATGGGCCAAACGAAAGGATTAAGTTCGCGACTGGAGGTACCACTGTGTATGACCATGCATTCTGAAACTTTCAAATGCTGTACTAGTATTTATGACTATATTTTTATTTTTAGATTTTACTGTTACCCATTAGCTTTTTTTATTTTATATAATGTACATGAATAATGAAGACCTTTGTACTTAGTCACAGTATTTACTGTAGTATAAGTTTTAATGATTGCTTTGATATTTGTTACAAACCTCTCCCCAGTGGTTGTGAATGACATCATCACCAAAGAATCTTCCAGATGAACAAAAAAACAGCATGAAAATATTTTCACTATGAACAGGAAACTTGTCACCGAAAACCATTACTGTATCTAAACCTAACTCTGCAAAAGCTAGCAGGGAGAGCACATTAAAAAAAAAAAAAAAAATTGATGAATAAAGGAGGAGGAAATAGGGATATGCACAACCTTATTCCAGCAAGAAAATAAATTCAGGGAGTGAAGTATATTACCCACCTGCTTTTTCCACCTCCCTTTTCATCTCGTGCTTTGACATAATCATACAAAAGATGGGATATTCCCAACCCCCCAATTTTTTTTATGGTAAGCAATATAGGTGACTTTCATGATTTGTTTTTGAGTATAGTGCATTTTATATATTACCCCTTTTTCTTTATTATTTGAAGTTTCAGTTAGGTTGGATATTTAATTGCAATAGAGTATTGACTATTATGATAATTATAATTTATTTTTATTAATTATTATATTGTGTATATTTTAAAAGCTTTGTATATTCAATACTTTATTTAAATTAAATACCTATAAGTTTCTAAGTCACTGATTAAAGACATTCACTTGAAAAGTACCTGAATTATATTGTTACTCGTAGAGCTTGTGTTGTACATGTAAGCTTTTAAGGACTTTCGTAGTTGTTTATCTGTGCATGCACCTCATTCTCTTATTTTATTTATAGTGTGAGCAGATGACCTCTTGTCTCTTGATTGATACATTCCATACTTTTATCTGATACATGGCATTAAGAATGTACTGTAACAGTGTCTTTTGAAGTAGTATTTTGTATAATAAATCTCACTTCATCTTCGTAAATTCTTGCTGCAGCGCCATACGTCAGTTGACCTATTTAAAAAAAAAATCTACTTTTAGTGTACATTTATGTTTCATAATATATAAATTATTTGTTTATGAATAGCAATGTAGCTGTAGTATGGTCATATTTTGAACTTAAATAACCAGTTTATGACACATTTACAGTACTACATGGATAGAATTGCTTTATTTGTTATATTTCTTTTTGTATAGCTGAAGAATTGATCATTTTTGGTAGAATTCATTTTTCAAATAGTCATATACACAGATATTACTTCAGAAGAATACTGTAAAAGTATTAGATTTCCAATTTTTAAGGTTTTATATGTGATTTGTGATTTTATTTTGCCCTTCTATTTCAATATATTTAAATTTTATGTGAAATTTATATCATCTTTGCTATGTATAAGAAAAAATACTTAGCAAATGCAATATACTTTTATTGTAGTAGTTTCGTATGTATTAGATCAGATTTATTACATGCATGTGAAAATATTAAGATGTTCTCTTTGATGTAAAATATCATAAGTGACCATATTGGATATAAAGTTTGTATGCTGATGTTTAAAAGTTATGCCATCGGTATGAAAAATTTATCACACAGGAGGACCATAAGGAAATAGATTAATAGTTTTTACAGAGAATCTTTATTTTAGGTCAGTGTGAAAATGATGATCAATATTTGTTTTATACTCTTTTAGGAGAAAGCTAGGAAAGGTGATCCTGTCGTATTTTATGTAAATTTTGGCAAGCTTTTATTGGCTCTTTTATATCTAAATACATTGAACGGAAGAACTTGATGCCTTTTATTATATGCCAGTCTTCACCTTTCTTGTACCTTCCATATTGGAAAACTCCATCATTGTCCATTTTTCTTGTTATCATCAACTTTTATGTGTTCTGTATTTCACCTGTAGGTATGTCTTGCATTAGTCTGATTTTTTGTTGATGGCTTTGGTAGGTGAGATAGATAAAAACTGTAGGTGATTAGGTTCTCCATGCCATATCACTTGAAAATAATCTTGGGTGCTGTTTTGAAAAGATCATTTAGATGTAAAACAAAGAAAAGGTTATTGAAAAAATCAGTGCATTTATGTGTGTCAGAAAGATAAATCACAGAATTATTATAAATGGGGAATAAGTATTTATATGCTACTATAATAAAGTATATAGATAATGTTATCTAGACAATAACTTATCGAACTTATCATGTGAGTTAGTTCTTGACAAAAATACACCTTTTGGTACTGCTACTCGTATAACTTATACTTTATAGCAGCGTATTATATTGTAGTATTCCTCAGCAATTTAATTGGATACATATCGAGATGTGTGAGGTCATATGGTGGAAAGATACCTGCATAAGCTATTTAATGAAAAGAAGATTTATACCATAAACAATCTCAAGTAATAAATTCTTTGTAACCAAACTCATAGATGTATGATTAATAAACTATAATGAGTATCATGAGCCTTTCATTTCTTAAGGAAATCAGTGTAAACTCAAGTTTTAGTAGTTTAGCTTATCTATTATTATTACAAATATATAATGAGACTTCAAACTGGTCTGACACGTATTATATATACGTATCATTTTTTAAAAATATGTAATATGGAGCTATTTCAAGCACCTAGAAGAGAAAATTTTAATTCTTTGCTGTTAATATTACAATTTACTTTTTGTTTTGATATATATATATATATATATATATATATATATATATATATATATATATATATATATATATATATATATATATATATATATATATATATATATATATATATATATATATATATATAATATATATATATATATATATATATATATATATATATATATATATATATATATATATATATATATATATATATATATATATATATATATATATATATATATATATATATATATATATATATATATATATATATATATATATATATATATATATATATATATATATATACCCTGAAGGTATTATTTCTCTTGGATTAGGCCTGTCATACTATCTTTAGTGTTTAATTTTTATTTCCTTCAGGTTATCTGAGTCCTTTTTGTTTTTTACTCCCTCTGTCATTGTTACTTTATACATACACTTGTGCCTTAGAAAAGGTCCAGCTAGGACCCGAAATATAAAGTTATTTTCTATGTGTTGTGTATATAATATATATATATATATATATATATATATATATATATATATATATATATATATATATATATATATATATATATATATATATATATATATATATATATATATATATATATATATATATATATATATATATATATATATATATATATATATATATATATATATATATATATATATATATATATATATATATATATATATATATATATATATATATATATATATATATATATATATATATATATATATATATATATATATATATATATATATATATATATATATATATATATATATATATATATATATATATATATATATATATATATATATATATATATATATATATATATATATATATATATATATATATATATATATATATATATATATATATATATATATATATATATATATATACATACATACATACACAAGGAGCCCTCATATAACGTCAGGGTTCCGTTCCTGACAGACAACTTAATTCGAAAATCGATGTAAGTCGGAACTCGCTTATATTCGAACCTGGGTCCCATTAAAAAATAAATAAATAAATAAATTTAAAGTTACCCATGTGCCTAAAAGTTCCAGAAAAATTACTAAAACTAATCTTAATACTATTCCTAAACTTTAAGATTAACATAATATGCAGGTACTATTCAGTATACAGGTACTGTACAATATAATAAAACAACACATACATAAAAATATCTGTACTATATTACACTTCAATACCTGTACTGTGTTACTGTATAGTACAAAACTGTAAATAGTACCTGTATAGTATACTGTACTCATGTGGTGTGCTTACATAGGGAGGTAGAGACTTGCTTATCAAAAGAAAGCTTGCTATGTCAGCTGCTAACGACACAGGGGCAGGCAGGGGAGTCTGGAAAGGCAAAAGAACAATCAATACATAATCTATAGAAAATAAAACTATGCGATATAAACCACTTATAAACATAAAAAATATTACAATCGTATCTCATTTTTTATCAAGTTAATGGCTTTATTTATTTAATTCTATATATACAATTGGTTATATTGAAAAATTATATTGAATTTATAAAGAAAAAATACATATCTATAGTTTTTCTTTTTAACCCATTCTCCTTTTTTAAATATTGGTACCACATCTGCCAATTTCCACTTCTTGACTACCAATCCTAATTTTATTAAATTATAGAATAAAGCAAAAGTTGAGGTTAAAGTTTGCAGTTTTAGCCCTCCTATCAGAGGCATCGCCCCTGCTCTGGCGGGCGTCAGTCGGTGCAAGCCCCAACCCCCCACTGTGGTGTCCAGCCACAGTGGTAACCTTCCCAGTAAACAGCTTAAACTCTCGGCCCTGAAAGGGAACCGATCTAGTGCAATTAGTGGACAGTTAAGCTCGGCCTTGCTTTTCTTTAATACTCTACCATAAATTTCATCAGGTCCCGGAGATTTATGAGTCTTTAATTTATCTATTTCTTTTATTACATCCTCCCTTGTAGTATTTATTGTACTAAGTATCTTATAAGGACAGTCTGTGTATATGTATTATACTTCTGGAATATATTCCAAATTTCCATTGGTAAATACAGGTAAAATATATTCATTTACACATTTCTTTATCATATGTGAAATGATTATTTGCTACTCCAAACTGGTCCAACTTTTAACCCCTAGAGAACCAGGAAGGAAGAGTAATTTTTTTTTTTTATTATTTTTTAGGCAGCCCTTGTAAACTCAGAACGACGTTATATGAGGACTCCCTGTATATATATATATATATATATATATATATATATATATATATATATATATATATATATATATATATATATATATATATATATATATATATATATATATATATATATATGTTTGTATGTATGTGATTGCCTAATTGTGTTTACGGGAAAGAGCCCAAAGCTCGTATCTTCCCGTCTCCTCATCGGTTCCATTTTATACTTAGTGATACTTATCATACCTCTCCTTAAAACTATGGATTGAGATAGCATTAACTACCTCCTCGCTTAGCGAATTCCAATTATCAACTACTCTTACACTGAAAAAGTATTTCCTTACATCCTGCAAAGAAGTTTTCTTACGAAGCTTCAAACTATGGCCTCTAGTTCTAGAGCCAGCCATATCAAAATATCGATCCCTATCCACTCTATCATAACCATGAAGGAATTTAAAAACTGTCACCATATCCCCCCTCACTCTTCTAGCTTCGAGTGATGGTAAGTCTAATTCCCTCAGCCTCTCATCATAACTGAGATTGCGTATTTCTGGCACCAGTTTCGTGGCATGTCTTTGAACTTTTTCAAGCTTAGCTATGTGCTTTTTCAAGTGCGGATTCCAAAAGGGGGCTGCATATTCGAGTTTTGGCCTCACATAGGTTACATAAATATTTCTGAACATTTCCTTGTCCATGTGCCTGAAGGCTACCCTTACATTTGATAAGAATGCATATGCTGCCCTTACTATGCCATTTATATGTATTTCTGGAGACAAATCTGCCAGTATGTTTACTCCTAGATCTCACTCATTTTTTGTCTCTTGAAGTTGTACTCCAGCCACCGAGTAGTCAAACTTGGGCCTTCTTGCACTTGTACCCATTCTCATTACCTTACATTTTGAAGTATTGAATTTCATTAGCCACTTTTCTGACCACTCATGCAGATTATTTAGATCCTCCTGAAGTTCTCTACCATTGTTCTCGTTTTTTACTTTCTTCACAATCTTTGCATCATCTGCAAACATATTCATGAATGAATTTACAGACTCTGGTAGGTCATTTACATATACAAGAACAAAAGTGACCCTAAAACTGAACCCTGTGGAACTCCACTACTAACTCTTCTCCATTCAGACACTGAGTGTCTTACTCTAACCCTCTGTTCCCTTCCTTCTACGTAAGTTTTTATCCATTCCAAAACATTTCCACCTATTCTAGCCATTGATTGCAGCTTCCTAATAAGTCTCCCATGTGGAACAGTGTCAAACGCTTTCTGGAAGTCTAGGAATATGCAATCTGCCCAGCCCTCTCTCTCCTGTAAGATTTGGCTTACCTCATCATAAAATTCTAATAAGTTGGTTACTGTTGATCTACCTTCTCTGAAGCCATGTTGAATGTATGTATGTGATTACCTAATTGTGATTAACTAATTGTGTTTACGGGAAAGAGCCCAAAGCACGTATCTTCCCGTCTCCTGATCGGTTCCATTTTATACTTAGTGATACTTATCATACCTGTCCTTAAAACTATGGATTGAGACAGCATTAACTACCTCCTCGCTTAGCGAATTCCAATTATCAACTACTCTTACACTGAAAAGGTATTTCCTTACATCCTGCAAAGAAGTTTTCTTACGAAGCTTTGAACTATGACCTCTAATTCTAGAGCCAGCCATATAAAAATATCGACCCCTATCCACTCTATCATAACCATGAAGGAATTTAAAGACTGTCACCATATCCCCCCTCAATCTTCTAGCTTCGAGTGATGGTAAATCTAATTCCCTCAGCCTCTAATCATAACTGAGATTGCGTATTTCTGGCACCAGTTTCGTGGCATGTCTTTGAGCTTTTTCAAGCTTAGCTATGTGCTTTTTCAAGTGTGGATTCCAAAAGGGGGCTGCATATTCAGGTTTTGGTCTCACATAGGTTACATAAAAATTTATGAACATTCCCTTGTCCATGTGCCTGAAGGCTACCCTTACATTTGATAAGAAAGTATATGCTGCCCTTACTATGCCATTTATATGTATTTCTGGAGACAAATCTGCCAGTATGTTTACTCCTAGATCTCTCTCATTTTCTGTCTCTTTAAGTTGTACTCCTGCCACCTAGTAGTTAGACTTGGGCCTTCTTGCACTTGTACCCATTCCCATTACCTCACATTTTAAAGTATTGAATTTCATTAGCCACTTTTCTGACCACTCTTGCAGACTATTTAGATCCTCCTGAAGTTCTCTACCATTGTTCTCGTTTCTTATTTTCTTCACAATCTTTGCATCATCTGCAAACATATTCATGAATGAATTTACAGACTCTGGTATTTAATTTACATATACTAGGAACAAAAGTGGCCCTAAAACTGAACCCTGTGGAGCTCCACTAATAACTCTTCTGCATTCAGACACTGAGTGTCTTACTTTAACCCTCTGCTCCCTTCCTTCTAAGTATGTTTTTATCCATTTCAAGACATTTCCACCTATTCTTGCCAGTGCTTGCAGTTTCTTAATAAGTATCTCGTGAGGGAGAGTTTCAAATGCTTTCTGGAAGTCTAGGAATATGCAATCTGCCAAGCCCTCTCTTTCCTATAAGATTCGGCTTACCTCATCATAAAATTGTGATAAGTTTGTTATTGTTGATCTACCCTCTCTGAAGCCATGTTGTCTCACTTACAAAAAGTTGAAGGATTCTAAGTGAAGAGAGATATGTTTCCTTAGTAGTTTCTACATAACTTTGAAAACTATGCTGGTCAAGGAAACAGTCTATAGTTTAGAGCCGTATTCCTCCTTCCCTTTTAGATAGGTATCACTATCGCGTGTTTCCAGCATTTTGGAATCTCCCATGACCCCAATATATATATATATATATATATATATATATATATATATATATATATATATATATATATATATATATATATATATATATATATATATATATATATATATATATATATATATATATAATATATATATATATATATATATATATATATATATATATATATATATATATATATATATATATATATATATATATATATATATATATATATATATATATATATATATATATATATATATATATATATATATATATATATATATATATATATATATATATATATATATATATATATATATATATATATATATATATATATATATATATATATATATATATATATATATATATATATATATATATTATATATATATATATATATATATATATATATATATATATATATATATATATATATATATATATATATATATATATATATATATATATATATATATATAAAGCGTATTTCTGGATATGGCAAATGTTAATTCTGAATTACAAAATAGTATAAATTCATGGAAATGATATCTAGGGGTTTTATATTGTCAATGTATGTTTAATCTATAGAATAGATATTTGAACCCTCATGTTTGTTGCTAATCATTTATCATTAGTCATTCTACTGCTTAGCTCAGTTTACCCTTTGATACTATCGTTTTTAGGTGAGGGTGGCGCCTATGAATGAATGCAACATTTAATCATTGAAGTATATACAGCATCTAAAACCAACGCAATTTAAAGCATACAACCTTTAAACAGTGTCACCAAATCCAATGTGCAACTTCAGTTTTTATGGACCCTATGCCAATTTTTCTAAATTTGGTACAATGACTCAAAGCATTCCATTTTAATAATAACCTATAAACTGCAACAGAACTTTTCATGGTAAAGAAGGCTTTTTAAGTAATAAAAGTCGAGGAATGAAATGCTCTAATATCAACAAAAACAAGTCTGTTTTTGATGCAACTGATTTGGCAATACTGTGGACTCATTTCTCTAGAAATATGCCATTTCAATCTATGACCGTATTTTCATAAAGCTAAGGTCGGATATCCTTAACTAGAAAAAAGGTTTTCTTAGTGGATTTTATGTTGACAAAGATAAATATCTTGATATTAAAGGATAAAAGGCAAAAAGATACGTAAACGACATATTGGTTTTATATGTTGTCGGAGATTTGGCAACGTCGCTTGCAACAGAAAACATCAAGATGGCTTTTCTGTGTCCAGTTAGAATTCGTCGGAACAAGAAAAAGAAAGGTATAAATGGGTTCTTTGAGGAATATATGAAAAAAAACTCTTTATAGAAAGTGTCACGTGTGATTATGACCTACGTATTACACGTAGATCATTCATTCTATTTCGTATATTAATTTGATACACGTAGTTAACCATCATTGCTTATTTTACTATGAATTCTCGGCCCTTCTGGTAGTTAGGATGCAAGTTGTCTTCATTATAAGCTAAATAATTCTTATAAGAGCATCACATACGTAGTGAAATTGTAGGTTAATTTGACGATAAGAAGGAAGAGACATCTTACTGCTGGGACAGACATGAACTCGAGTTAATTTTTTGGTCAGCATTGAAGTCTCTACATAGCACTAAGTATTTTCATAGTGCCATTATAGGCAGGGTGCCAAAATAGGAATGGCTGGAATGGGGCTGAGTGCTTCCCTCAAAATGCTTAATACGATCACAGTCCCAGGATAATGGTGTCTTTAATTTACCAGTGGAATGTCCAACTGCCACCATACACTTCACAAAAGTTATTTTAGACCACACATTCTTTGAACTAACATTTAAACTTTGTTTATCCAATTGCTTTAAAGATTTATTCACAATAATATTGTGGTAAATTTTTTTTTTTTATGGAGGTATCGATTTCAGTGAGTAAAAATTCCTGTATGTACCCACTTGGGTATTATTTTAGTTATGGTGATTAATGGAATATGGGTTTTTTATATAAATAGAATAATAGAGCTCACAAAGGCAATAATCATGAACCCTAAGGGGGGGGGGCCTGGGGCTAGAGAGCACGCATTCCCCTAGGTGAGTTTTGGTTAGGTTAGAATTCACCAAAAATGTGATGTTCTTCAAAATCATGCAGAGCTTGGTGTGACTTTTTCATCTCTTTTTCTTCTTGTAAAGTTCTTTTAACGTCTATCATCTTCTTCATCTTTTTCTTTTAATCATAATCATTGATGTTATTATTATTATTATTATTATTATTATTATTATTATTATTATTATTATTATTATTATTATTATTACAGAAGTTCCCCTATTTGTGAACAACCAAGCTATGAGCATTCAAAGATGTGAAAAAAATCTACCCATTATCTACATATGTATTAATGTATCTATTACTATACTGTACTGTATTATTACATTATTATTACTGTTGTAAAATTCATTAATTTTGTAAACTTCGTGTTTTATGTAGTAATTAAGTGTCTTTAGCTTAAGTACTCTACAATACTGCATATGTATGTGCTGCACAGTAAATTTTTTTCCCTAGACACAACTTACAAACAATTCTATGCACAACCGGACTTCTGAAACCTAACTTATTCGTAAATTGGGGAGTGTCTGTATTATTATTATTATTGTTTAAACTTTCAACAGCTAAGACACAAATAGATACAAGAATGAAGAGATATCTTACTGCTGGAACAGACATAAACTCGAGTTAATTTTTTGGTCAGCATTGAAGTCTCGACATAGCACTAAGTATTTTTCATAGTGCTATTACAGGCAGGGTGCCAAAATAGACACTAATATTAGATGAGAATGAGATGAAAGAATGAACTTCTTGCTGGGATTCTAGCACTGATGGTAGCAAAAGACTGCCATATACCCTGCTGGGCAGCGCTCGCACTGCCAGTAGCGGTATAGTGTTGGCCAGATGTACAGGACATATTCGTGGTTGCTGTTGCAAAGTTAAACATTTAAGAGTTACATACGTCCTAAGTCGACAACTGACTGTATAGATATAGTGTACTCTCATTCAGCTTGTGTGAAAAATCCCAGTCCTCTTTATGATTTAATCATATATGCCATTTTATTCAAGATTAGGTATAGGTCACGTTTGGGAAGGTCTCTCATGTCAGTAGTAAGCAAAAGATTTTCAAAACTGTGTTTTCATTATTATAGAAAAGAAATTGCTTTTAATGGCCTAATTAAGACAACAGTAGATTTCAGTAATGTTTACCATTCTTTATTAAGCTTTCTTTCTCTAGAAACTTATGTTATCAGAGTGTTTGTCTAACTCAGGAAAGCATCTAAACAAGAAGTACTTATATAATTATGTTAGAATTATTTTTTATGTAGTTCTTTAGCATATTTAAATTTTAGGCTCTGGTGGATATGTATCTGAGGGTGAAGAAAAGGTGGTCAGGGCTCCAGGCCTTGGCCGTATCACTGGCTCTGCCTCCATAGAAACATTAGTACGTGTAGGTTTGGAAAAGGAAGCAGGGCTCTCCCCAGATAGCAAGATGGTTGTTCTACATGACTTTACTCCTTGTGTTGATGACGAGCTTGAAGTCAAAAGAGGCAGTGTAAGGATAAAACGTTTTTGTATTTGATGTTTCTATTTATTTCACTAAAAATTATTCCTCTTTTAAATATTACACTACATTGAGACCAGACTCCCAGGTGGAGATAGTCTTTTTTAAAATTTTATTACCCATTGTGTAGCCTTTGCTTCAGTTAACTGTCTTTTTCCACAGTCTTAAAAGTAGAGATTTGGAAGCTTGCTTGTTAAAACCACCTTAATATATATTATCTTTGTACTGAAGTTATTATAAATAGCAGTATGAAAATTAGTGTGATTATATTTGAATATGCATCATAATTTTCTTATGAAATAGCATTTTCTTTGTTTTGCAGGTCGTAAATGTATTATATCAAGAAAATGACTGGGTTTATGTGATCGCAGAACATGGGCAACGAGAAGGATTCATTCCACATTCATATTGTGCACCTTATGGCTCACAACTTGGGGAACTCACCATAAATCATAAAGTAAGTTTTAAACTCATCATAAAGAGACAATTCTCTACATAAGAAGTGTTGATATCACTCTTTTTAGCAAGTACAGTATTCAAGAGTGTAGTCTTTATACAAGAAATTCCTTTGGCAACTCAAAATTATGGATAAAGGAAATTTGATTACGCTGCTTATGTGAAATAGGAGACTAACCTGGCGAGTGGTTCAGTACTATGCAGTAATGATGTGGTTAATTTATCATTAGTTTTTCTATCAACAGAAAAAGATGCCGAGGGATCACAATTCGACTGATGGAGGAGTTGGTGGTTTAGATACCGATCACAACACTACAATTGGCACAATTAATTCTGGTGGTACAGGTATGTATTGGGCGATTGTTCAGTTTTCTGTGTTGTGAATTCTCAGAAATTTCATATTTTACTCACCATGTCCATTTTATGTATTTCATTACTAGAAATGCAAAATATATCCTTTGTAATATCTTATTAGCTTGAGTATTGTGAGAGGATCTTGTATTTGAAGTTTTGCAAGAGCTGTCATCTTTTCTTCTCATAATCTCAATGCTAGCTGTACCTGAACATGTCTTCTCTATCTGGATTTATATTCTGAGCTCTCAGGTTATATGACAGATTTGATATAATGTTTGAATTCTGTATTAAGGCAGATATTGTATTTGACATTCTTTAGCATATTTCGATTGAGTAAGTTTTGAAAATTATTTTTCGAATGCTGGCTTTTTATAGATATTGTTAAAAGAAAAATTCCCACAGATAATCCAGGTCTTGTTGGTTCAGATAATGAAAGCTATGGAGGTAAACTTGGAGGTCCTCCAAATAGGACTTCTGATTCCTCTGTACAAAGTGGCTCTGCAACTCCTGATATTCACCCATTTTTCAAGGTACAATATTCCTTGTATATTATACTCAATTTTTTTGAAGTCTCTATATTATGCAGTTCTCTGCTTTTGCATATTGATTTGATATTGATGCTAAGTATTGAGCCTTTCTTGATGTTTTACTGCTAATATAGACTGCTTGAATATTCTGATAATTCTCAAATAGTTAGTACCTAATTTATGGGAGGGCATATATGTATAACATTCGGACCCAGCTCTGATTTGCTATAGCCTGATGGAGTACTTGAGTGAGAGAATGTAAAACTGTAATAATTTCTTTTTTGCTCTCCTTTAAGGATCCTGCTGGAAGATACATAGTATTATACACTTTCATTGCTAGAGACGAGAATGATGTAAGTGTAGAAAGAGGTGAATTTATTACTGTTCTCAATCGAGAAGACCCAGATTGGTATTGGGTGTTAAGATCGGATGGCCAGGAAGGATTTGTCCCATCTGGTTTTGTGTACCCTGCTGATGTCATTCAAGGTAAGCTATTAGAGATATAGCTTAGATAAACTGAAATAGTAGTACCTTTTGTTTTTGTGCACAGAGCTTGGGTTATTATGACTATTTGTACTATAGATAACTAAAGTGCTCTTGATATTCACTTTTATATAAATTTTTTGAGGTTTTTAAATAATTTCATATACTGTACTGTCATTTCAGAACTGTATTTGTGAGCGAGTGACATTTCTTATGTTCTGAATATTCATCTGTCTGTTTTTTGATAAACAAAATTTTATTGCTTCCTTACTGCATAGGTTTTTTTTTAAGTAATTTTTTTTTGAACGTATTTTAGATCACTTAGAGCAAGGAGGTGGCAATGTGGGTGGAGGTGGCATTGGAGTTATGGGTGGTGGCATTCATGCCAATATCAGTGGCATGGGAGGGCACCAGTTGGGCTATGGTGCTTCTCCCCATCATCTTACTCCTGGCAACAGTGATGACTTACGCTTTCATGGCTCAGAATTAGTGATGCTCTATGATTATAAGGTTCTGTATATCATCACTTTAAAAAAAAAGAATTTATTCTATAAGATTTTTAAACTTTTTGCTTTGAAATATGTAAGTTGTGTGTATATTATTCAAAAGTTGTAGACATGTATAGATGTTTTAAGTTTTTTTACAATTTTGGATGAGCCAATAGTTTTCACAGACATAGTAAAGTTGGCATTATTTGCAGTACCTATATTTTTAGAAGTACTTCACATATTACAATGCAATATTTCTGTTGTACTTTCAGGCTCAAGCCCCGGATGACTTATCCGTACGACGTGGGGATTGGATATATGCTGACTTAACAAATCAGACAGTTGATGGATGGTTGTGGGCGTATGCCCCCAAAACTCGAAAATATGGCTTTATACCCAAAGCTTATGCTCGTCCTCCAGCCATGACATCCCTATAGGATACAATATAAGGTTTTAAAAAGAAGGGCTTATTTTGGACAAGTAGCTTTAGACTTTTATTATGTATTGATAAGAACTTCGAGCTTATGTTATAGATACTGCTCTTAATTTATTTTATTTTTTATTTTTTTATTTTGTGCTTTTGATTCACTAATCTTCTTAGCTATCAGAATGTATTTGACAGAAAATTAGCACAGTATCTAGTATTTCCTGCCTAATTAATTTTTGTATTCATCAGTAGAAACTTCACAGTGTACTAATCTTGTCATAGGAAAAGTTGACGCCAGAATGTAAAACGTATTAATAATTCACTCATCTTGGACACAGTGAAATCTTTGTAAAAAAAATTTTGTAACGAGAAGTTCACGGATTTATTGTCAAGGTAAGGTATTAGTATGTTCAAAGGAGAAAAAATTCTCTTTGATTAATTAACGCCAATATTTAATGCTCTCATGCCACAAAAGGCACAGAACGTTTTATTTTACGCTTATTTTCTGCAGATATTGATGCTCACCTTTGGTATTAACATTTCATTTAGCAGTCATTGTCTGGGTAATTCTTATCTGTTTTCTATTAGTGTTTTTGTAATAATGTATACAAAGTTGTAGTATTAAAAATAGATTTTAATTTTAAATGGATTAGATTCTCAGTACTGTTATGTATACAGAAAGCAGTTTCTCAGTGTAGCAGGTCTTGAAATTCTCAAGAATTTGAGGACTGTGAGCATGTCTATCTTACATTAACTATATTTGTATTGAAATCTGTAGAAATATTACACTAATTATAGAAACAAAGTGCTCCTCTTAAATGATAATAAGCAAAAGAAAAATCAGTTTCAAGAAATAATCTTTGTGCTGAAAATTTGCTATTTTGCTCATCCCTTCAGGAGTGCCTGATATATCTCTTCACTGCTACCAAGGTGATGTTTATTAACATTTTGTTAGGGATTTACTGCATGTGGAAAGTTTTGGGATGGTAAAAGGAGAGAATATAAACCATAGTGCATTTGAAAAAGTGATATGAAACATGTTGGGAACGTTTGCATATGTGACAATGCTATTGATACTTTTATGCAAACCAAATCATTATCTTGCCATTTTAAAGCATCTTTTTGTATGTATATTAGCTTAGCATTATCTTTTTGGGGATTAATTTGTTTAGAAGTATAAGAGTAAGCATAGATTTCTAATAATGGTATAAGAAGGAAGTGGGGTTTCTACTCCAGTAATGGCAATTATATATCAGTGTTAATATTTTACGGTTATTTATAACTTTTAGTGCCAAAAGATATTCCAGTCCAGTAAGTAGGAGAGGATAGTGAATGGGGAAACACATGAGAAGAGGCTATAGCGCTATGCATGTATAAAAAAATAGCATGCTTCTAAAACACTTTGGTAGAGGCTACAACCCCCGAATTTGTACATGGAAATCTTGTATCCATGTCACTACTCTCTTAACATTAATTTATTATAAGATGACCGCAATTTATTCCATAGAAGTAAAATTTCTTCTGCTACGTTGACAATATTCATTGACTTCATATTTCACTAAACCTCTGGTCATAGACATTGTTATATGATTCTCTTTTAACTATATTTGTGTCATTATATATAAAAATATGTTCTTTTCCTTCCTTAAGTAATTTAAAGCATATGGGGTCAGTTTGCTGTTTTGGAGTAAAGAAAGGCTTGAAGATAATGATTTCTATAGTAATAAATAATGCCTTCTCCCAGCAGAGTTGGCAGGGTGGCCACAACCGACTGAAGAAAAAAACTTGAAAAAGTCCTCATCTGCAACTCCTTTTGCATGCTTATTGGGTCAGAGTTTTGCAAATATACTTTGCAATGAAAGAACAAAGCAAAGCTCTAGCCAGAGCATTCCATAGTCAAGTCTGAAGGTTCTTTGGTTTACCCTGGCCCCATTGTTTCGAAATATTTGCTAATATATTTAAATTTTTTGTTGTTGTTGACATCTCTGTACATAGTTAAAGTTTAGAAGGAAGTCAACATTGATTTCTTGGTAGTGTTTAGATTTCTATTTTTCCTTTTGGGTCGAAACTATTCTAATGGTAGATGAAATGAAGCGATTGTATATCCAGCACTTGTCGGTACCAGCAACAGCTCTTGTTAGCAGTAGATTTTGGTTGTCTTGGGATCGTATTATGATGTAGTCAATGAGGTGCCAGTTTTTGGAGCATGAATGCTGCTGAGAGACCTCATGCCTGTTCATCTGGCAAAATAGGGTTTATAATCATCAGGTTGTGCTCAATGTATTTGGCGAGAAGGATTGTTCCATTAGTGTTGTCCTTGCCAACTCCTTCCTTCCTGATGAATCCATTCCTGAGCGCATGTTTCCTTCTGACTCTTGGCATTGATGTCTCCCAATAGAATGATCTTGTCATTGTTGGGAACAGAGGAAAGGACGACTTCAATTTGGGTATAGTATCTCTCCTCTACTTTGTCATCAGCATAGACACTGATGAAACTAAGTTGTTGGTTCATGACAAGATTGAGTTGCAGAGTCATGAGAAGTTCATGGATTCCCTGTGGCTACTTTGCTAACTTCTGCAATATTCTGTTTCGAATAGCAAAACTTATTCCATATTCTTCTGTTGTTGAGCATTAAGTTCATTCCAAAGAAGTGTACTGTCCCTACTCTTCCCTCAGTTGCTCAGCTTTGCAAGTCTCATTCAGACCATCGAAGTTAACGTTGAATTTCTGGATTTCCCGAGCAACAAAGGCAGTTCTTCTCTCAGGTCGGAATTAATTTGGGCTGTCAATCAGAGTTTGTACATTCCAAGTTCCAGATTTTATAGCTTCAATTTTTAATGTTGCTCAACCGTTTATTGGTTATATATATGTATGCGGCTTTTCAGACAGGATTGGATGAAGTAGACTATTTTTAGGTTCCTTCCAGTAGGATGAGCAGAGTGGGTTCTAAGTAGGGCTGCTAAGTCATGAATGTTGCTGCCAAACAAATTTTCTGCTTTTGTACAATAGTTGAGTGACTGTATCAAGCATTCAATGCTTTCCATGCTCATTCTGGACTAGGAGCTCCCAGCTATAATATTGGGTGCTCCCATCACCCTTTTGCCAATCACTGAAAAACTTTAAGATTTTTTGCAGGATCACAGAGCCTGTTTGTGTGATTGTTTAACGGGTACTGCATAATGCACTGAAAAAACAATGCATTTTCAAATCAAGCAGCGAATTCCACTGGCAAGGAAAGCAAGTCGATTGAAGCTGATGAGTCTGTTCCAGACTTCATCTGTCCTCTCTCTCAGTCGCTGTTAAGAGTATTTCGTTCTCCCGCTTCATTGTTGAGGGTTTGAGGGTAGGATCACTCATAGTCTGAGTATTCATCCTAGAGTTAGATGCCAAGGTTGACCCTTCTAGAAGCTAATGTTTCAGAGGGCTTTGATGTCTGAGTAATGGGATCAAACAAGCCTCCTCACCGCATCACAGTGATGATCCATTGGGGCAAGTATGATAAGATTTAGGAAATAATAACATTTGTAAAGTGAGTTAAGGGATGTATTTTTTTAGGAATATTAATAAGTGAATAAAATAAATACTGAGCGTATTGTATTTAATTGTTGATATGACATCAGCAAATTCATTTCTTCACTTCCAGGATGAAGAGACATTATTATTTACAATAATGATTTCATTACTCTCATCTGTAGTGAAGAATTTTTTTAGATTATTCTGCCTGAATGCGTTTCATATTATCCAGTATGAAATTGGAAAGAGTGCCAAGTGTGTTATTATGTATGTTATTGCCTTCAAACTATTAACTAATTACCCATATCTCTCTTCTCATTTCCTTGTTACTAATTTTTAGAGACATTGTGTTATTACATAGTGTTTCTTGGAAGCTTTATATGTTAATATATTAGTATTTAGACATGATATGGTATGGGCTTGTCTTGATGCAGGTGTAATTATAGCGTAATTTGAGCATTGCACATGTATATACAGTAATTATGTTGTTACAGTAAGAATTTTGAAGAAATTAGAGCAGATATGTGATATAACCTGTTGTGATTTGTTAAGTGCTCTTTTTTTTATTTATCTATGCTGTATATGTTTTAATATTTATTGTAGTTAGTAAGTACTGTAGTATTGTATTCACTTTATTTTTCATGGCATTCATCATAATAATGTATAATAGTTACAGAGTTCATAGTAAATTCATTTACCATTTTCACCTATTCTTATATTTGTAAATAGCTCATAATATAAAATTATAATACTACATTTGTATTTGATAACCCCTTAAGCACTTGTAGCTATTGGAGATCTCTTTGTAAAGACCAGTTGTATAGTTTTGTGTATCTGCATAATGATATTTTTTTTATAAATATCATACAAATAAAAAGCCTATTTTGATGTCAGAAGATTGTGTTGCATGGAATTACCTTTTCCTTATATAAATATGTATGGATATCTTCAGGCAATTTCTCCCTCTCCATGCATCCTGTCTAAGACTAGCTCTTGATACCTGGGAAAGGGTTTCTCATGAAAAAGAGACGTAATTAATAGTTCCAGCTGCACGTTCTCATTGGTGATCTGTTTTGCAAACTCTGATGCCAAGATTGGTATAACCTTAAGTTCACAGAGACTTCAGAAAACTACCTTACCCCATTCATCATCCTATATCATTTGCTGGCACTCCCAAGTCAGTTAGTCGTTTCTGATGGTGGGGAAAGTTAACTCCAAATTTCCCGTATTTTATCAACCCATTTATTGTAAGATAGATGTGGGATTGTTTTCCTTGTGCCGAATTAGGTTAGTATATATCATTGAAAACAACACAGAATCTTTAAAAGCAAGTGGTATGCAAAGTAGTAATACTGACAATCCTGTCTCATATCAATACGCTGGTAATTGAGATGGTTATTTTCTATGTAAAAATAATATTTCCAACCTTTTTAATTGCGTGATAAACTAAGGGCTTTCTTTTCCTTAGGCCCATAATTGACGGGAAAGTTATGGTTAATACTTAAGAGAAAATGATGTGATGTATTGCCCATGACCATCTTGTGCATCCCTTTTCTGACAGTTTTCGTATGAATAAACAAGAAATATTCCAGTTGGTGTGTTTTGATGAAATATATGAAGTCAATGGAAATACAGTGTTGCCTCCCTTATCGCGGTAGTTCGGTTCCGGGACCCGGCGCGAACCAGGAAAATCGCGAAGTAGAATCAGCCTTTAAAAAAAAAAAAAAAAATTTAAGACGATTATGACACCAGGACAGGCCAAAAATTATAAAATAAAACGGCCTTTATCAGGCTGTAAAGAGAAACAGAGATGGAGAGTGGGATGACCTGTCAGATGTGAAGGGATTATAAAAGATGTGTAATGAATATCTAGCTCTCTGCTGGGTTTACTATACCTCTGCAGTACCTTCATGATGTCTATTCTAAAACTTCTCCTTAGATCTTATTATTATTATTATTGGCAACAATAATTTTCCTTTGATGATGATTGGGGAGATTATTATTATTATTATCATTATTATTATTATTAATATTATCATCATCATTATTACTACGGATTCGTAATTAAACCATTATTTTTACTATAAATAATGTAGTTTTGGTTGAATGAACAAGAGTTACTTAAAGATTCTCTCTCTCTCTCTCTCTCTCTCTCTCTCTCTCTCTCTCTCTCTCTCTCTCTCTCTCTCTCTCTCTCTCTCTCTCTCTCTCTCTCTCTCTCTCTCTCTCTCTCTCTCTCTCTCTCTCTCCTCCTCTCTCCTCTCCTCTCTCTCTCTCTCTCTCTCTCTCTCTCTCCTCTCTCTCTCTCTCTCTCTCTCTCCCTCCTCTCCTCTCTCTCTCCTCCTCTCTCTCTCCTCTCTCTCTCTCTCCTCTCTCTCTCTCTCTCTCTCTCTCTCTCTCTCTCTCCTCTCTCTCTCTCTCTCTCTCTCTCACTCTCTCTCTCCTCTCTCTCTCCTCTCCTCTCTCTCCTCCTTCTCTCTCTCTCTCTCTCTCTCTCTCTCCTCTCTCTCTCTCTCTCTCTCTCTCCAACATTCTATTCTACCCAACCCTCCTCACTCTCTTTGTCCCAGCCAACTAGGGAGGGCACTTTACACAGTTATTAAAAGTAAGTAAACCAACAGATATACAAACAATGATGAGCCCTTAATAATAATAATGATGATGATGATAATAATTCCACAATCATCATCAAAGGAAAATTACTGTTGCCAATGATAATAATAATAATAATAATTATAATAATAATAATAATAATAATAATAAGATCTAAGCCGAATTATTGGAATAGACATCATGAAAGTAATGCAGAGGTATATTAAAACCCAGCAGAGAGCTGGATATTCATTACACATCTTTTATAATCCCTTCAAATCTGACAGGTCATTACACTCTCCATCTCTGTTTCTCCTTACAACCTGATAAAGTCTGCTTTATTTTATCATTTTTTGGCCCATCCTGGAAACGCGAATAACCGGGGTAACACTGTAAACCTTATGAAAATAACGTATTATGTGATATTTGAATGCTTGTTGGAATTGATATATAGCCCCACAAATATTTCTGAGGGCCAACATTGCTAAAGGATTTACATTTGGCTGCTTTTCAGTGGGAACCATTTGAGCTGTAGTCCCACAAGAATTTCGTGTATGCAGACTTTCTCTATAGAAAAAAAAAACTGCATGTTTTCACTGTTCCTCTCAAGCTGATTTATATTTACCCTTATTTCTAGAGAATCACACCAAACAAATTGACATTTCCAGATAGTCTATTTGTGTGAATTTTAATCCCCCCTTATGGGAATCTGGCAGAGCAATAGGATTTCCATCTCACATTTTGAAAAATCACTGTATAAACCCTCAAGACACCTAATGAAAGTTCAGTAAGTTGGGCATTTGTCGATTGTAATTGTCTGGAATTGATGTGATGGGGTTAAAAAAAATACTAGGTGTGATTTGTTGCATCTCTTGGCGGGGAGTAGTGTTGTAATGGGACAAAGTGAAGAGAATAGCATGGGCATTTTGTTGGATTTCGTGATTATAATTACCTAATTGTGCTTTCGGGAAAGAACCCCAAGCTCGTACCTTCCCGCCTCCTGATCGGTTCCATTTTGTACTTAGTGATACTTATCATACTTGTCCTTAAAACTATGGATTGAGTTAGCATTAACTACCTCCTCGCTTAGTGAATTCCAGTTATCAACTACTCTTACACTAAAAAAAAGTACTTCCCTACATCCTGCAAAGAAGTTTTCTTAAGAAGCTTCAAACTATGACCTCTAGTTCTAGTGCCAGCCATATCAAAATATTGATCCCTATCCACTCTGTCATAACCATGAAGGAATTTTAGAACTGTCACCATATCCCCCCTCAATCTTCTGACTTCGAGTGTTGGTAAGTAATTCCTCCAGCCTCTCATCATAACTGAGATCGTGTATTTCTGGCATCAGTTTTGTGGCCTGTCTTTGAACTTTTTCCAGCTTAACTGCGTGCTTTTTCAAGTGCAGATTCCAAAAGGGGACTGGATATTCAAGAGACTTTTCAAATATGATACTTAGTGCCACTGATATTGATTTTATGCATTTCTTATGTATATAAGGGGATATATCATCAGGACCAGTAGCTTTATGGGCATCTATCTCCATCAGCACTTTGCATATCTCTGTGGCTGAAAAGATGATGTTTTTTAAATACCGACCCATGAGCTCCTGTCTCTGCAATATGATGGGATGGGGGTATTTTCTACTGTAAATACTGACTGAAACTCTTTTGTTTAATTCTTCGCAGATCTCTTCATCCGTCTCAGAGATGCTTCCATCTGCTCTCTTTAGTTTTATAAACTGTTCTTTTACCTTCAGTTTTCCTCTTATACAGCTGAGGAAAAGTTTGGGATTTATTTCAGCTTCCTGGTGATATCCCTTTCTTAGTCTCTCTCTTCCTCTCTTCTTTTACTTAGGCAATCATTTCTTGCTCTTTTATAAGTCTGCCAGGCATTTATGTTATTTCTCCTCCTATGCCTTTTCCAGCATTTGTCTCCACTCCTTAGCTCTCTTACACTCATTATTGAATCATTTCTGTCTGGCATGAATAACTCCTATTTTAGTGGAAGGTATGCAACAATCTACTATCTTTCCATATTCTCACAAAGATGTTGTACATTTCTTGTACAGATTCGTTGTTAGATGAGGTCCTTCAGTCAATTACTACAAAAACCTCATTCATTTTGATGTAATTTCCTTTCGGATAGTTTCTCCTCGTGTCCTCAGTGCCTCTACTTTCCGGCAGAACATTTTCGATGATATACTCCATCAAGAACACACTGTGGTCGCTCTTTCCAATTGGTGGTTCATACTCAAATTTTTCAATATCCAACACATTATATGTGAATACTAGCTCAAGCAGCGATGGCTCATCCCCACCCCTGGCCCTCGTTGGTTTCAGTACATGTTGGGGTAGAAAATTCCCTTGTATACAATCTAGGACTCTTTCCCCAAATGAGTCCTTCCTACTGTGTGGATCATAATTTATCCAATCTATCTCTCTATGATTAAAATCTCCCATAATCAAAATCCTACATTTTCTCTAATGTGCAATGTTAACAACTGAGTTTATGACTTCAATAATAGCTATATGACTTTCTTCATAAACTTTTAGCCTATGCTGATTTCTTGGTGGGTTATATACAACAGTTATTATAATGCTTTCTGACCCAGTATTTATAAGAGCAGGAAGAAATTTCTTGAACTTACTTTCTATAGCAAAGTTTATTTCTCCAACCTGAAAAAAATCAATTTTGAACCATGCTATTCCTCCACCAGTCCTCTCAGATCTTTCAGCCTTTAATAGTCTGAAGCCCTTAGGAAAAACTGTGAACACTGTTTATGTCCTCACTTAACTTCGTCTCTGTAACTGCTACTATATCTGCTTTACTATTGTGAATCCAGTTTTAATTCTACTACCTTACCAGCTGTTCCATCATTTGTGTACAGCAATCTTAATGAGGCCCCATCCCTCGATCTTCTTTCATTATCTTCTTTATCGTCCCTTTGTCTGGAAAAACTCTGAAACAAAAAATTTTCTTCTTCATTTCTTTCCTCATTTAACTATCCAGCCTCTTGCAACAAGTTTTTTATCCTTTCCATTTCTTCCTGTGTTCTGTATTGTCTAATGAACACTGTTTTGAATTCTTGAAGGTCTTTTAGTTTTTTTTTCCCATTTATATTTCTCTACATGTGTACCCTCTCTCAAAGGTTACTTTCGTTGGTCTTTGCTTTCCCTCCCTAGGATATTTATGAAGTTGGTGAATGTTTACAATATCCTCTGGACCACATAATATTCCAAGCTTCCTTATCAGGTCTAAAATCTTAGCTTTATTTTCATCAGTCTCCCCAACCATGTTTGCTCCTGGGATTCACTTAGCTTTATTTTCATCAGTCTCCCCTACCATGTTTACTCCTGGGATTCACTTATGCCTGAGATTACCACTGTCTTCTCTTATCAAGTTCCTGTTTAATCAGTGGATTAGCTGTTTCCATCACAACGTCTTTCATTTTTCTATTACTGTTTCTTCGTAGTCAACCGTTTGTGTGCTTTCCAGTGCCACCACCTGTCAGCCTCTTTTACTGCCACATTCCCCTTTAGAGCATCTGCAAAGGAAGTTTTCATGGCATCATGTTCCGTATTCAGCTCCTGAAACTCTTTTCTAAATTGTTCAATGTTTTCCTTTATTTGGACATTCCAAGCTGCAATCTCGTCTCTCTCGGAAGAGAGCAATGAACTAGCATTTCAGTCAATCGGGTTGTCATTCAGCTGTTTGTTGTTATCTTCTTGTTTA